>JAGHMJ010000029.1:2188428-2225928 GCA_018749465.1 Paracanthobrama guichenoti
CTAGGCCGTCTGACCAATCAGAGTAGAGTAGACCAATCACAACAGACTAGGTCGTCTGACCAATCAGAACAGAGTAGACCAATCACAACAGACTGTGCCATCTGACCAATCAGAGTAGAGTAGACCAATCACAACAGACTGGGCCGTTTTGACCAATCAGAGTAGAGTAGATCAATCACAACAGACTGGGCCATCTGACCAATCAGAGTAGAGTAGAGTAGAATAGACCTATCATAACAGACTGGACCATCTGACCAATCAGAGCAGAGTAGACCAATCATAACAGACTGGACCATCTGACCAATCAGAGCAGAATAGACCAATCACAACAGACTGGGTCGTCTGACCAATCAGAGCAGAGTAGACCAATCACAACAGACTGAGCCGTCTGACCAATCAGAGTAGAGTAGACCAATCACAACAGACTAGGCCGTCTGACCAATCAGAGTAGAGTAGACCAATCACAACAGACTAGGCCATCTGACCAATCAGAGCAGAGTAGACCAATCACAACAGACTGGGCCGTTTTGACCAATCAGAGTAGAGTAGATCAATCACAACAGACTGGGCCATCTGACCAATCAGAGTAGAGTAGAGTAGAATAGACCTATCATAACAGACTGGACCATCTGACCAATCAGAGCAGAATAGACCAATCACAACAGACTGGGTCGTCTGACCAATCAGAGCAGAGTAGACCAATCACAACAGACTGAGCCGTCTGACCAATCAGAGCAGAGTAGACCAATCACAACAGACTGAGCCGTCTGACCAATCAGAGCAGAGTAGACCAATCACAACAGACTGGACCATCTGACCAATCAGAGCAGAATAGACCAATCACAACAGACTGGGCCATCTCACCAATCAGAGCAGAGTAGACCAATCACAACAGACTGGGCCATCTCACCAATCAGAGCAGAGTAGACCAATCACAACAGACTGGGCCATCTGACCAATCAGAGCAGAGTAGACCAATCACAACAGACTGGGCCATCTGACCAATCAGAGCAGAGTAGACCAATCACAGCAGACTGAGCTGTCTGACCAATCAGAGCAGAGTAGACCAATCACAACAGACTGGGCCATCTCACCAATCAGAATAGAGTAGAGTAGAGTAGACTTATCACAACAGACTGGGCCGTTCTGACCAATCAGAGTAGAGTAGATCAATCACAACAGACTGAGCCATCTGACCAATCAGAGTAGAGTAGAGTAGAGTAGACCAATCACAACAGACTGAGCCATCTGACCAATCAGAGTAGAGTAGAGTAGACCAATCATAACAGACTGGACCATCTGACCAATCAGAGCAGAGTAGACCAATCACAACAGACTGTGCCGTCTGACCGTTTAGAGTACGCTCGAGGAAAGGCGGGGTTTAGAGAGACTGAATCTTTGAAAAAAGTGTGCACTGTATATTATGAGAAAATGCCAAAACAAAATTAGGAACCTTTAAAATTGCATAATAGGCTAGTGATAGGAGCTTTTGAAACGCTGCTTCCTGAAGCTTCAAAACCTTTGCAAATAATTTCTTTGAACTAGTGTTTCAGAGTGTGTATCAAACTGCCAGTCACATGATTTTAATAAGTGAGGTTTCACTACATCATAACTGTTTCAAAACGTTTCGCAATATCAATGGTTCACCGCTAGGGGACGATGATCTTTCTGTGACCCCATGAACCAGTTTCTATATGATTTAAAAAATATATATTTATACATTTGTAGACATTTTGTGCACTTTAATTTTAGAGCAAAATGCATGCTTTGGACATTCTGGAATCATCTATAGTATGGTGTGCATGTGCAGAGCCGTTACAGTGATCTGTGCTGTGATTGGCCAGTTACCCGGTTGAGTTTGATGAGAATGCAGGGTTTGCCGTCCTGGTATCCATACGTGCGGTCGGTGATTCCGGAACAATTATCCAGCATAGTGCGGTTGAACTGGCATGAGCGTTTGGGATTGTTGCGCACATCTCCGCTGTCCTCCTGAATGAAGTACTCATCTGGGGTGCAGGCGTCGTTATTCATCACCTGCTGAGAGTTATTATAGGCTGCGGGAAAACAGGCGAAGGCACAAACAGACGAAATGTCAAGCTTTCTTTACTGATGTTCCTCTAGCAGGCTTATTATCGTTAACTGAAATGATTAAAAACATTGATAACACTTTACAATAAGCTTTCATTTGTTAACATTAGTTAACGTATAAAATCATAAATACTGACACTAGTAATGTGATTTCATGGTTTATTACTTTCGACCAATAGGTGGCGCTGTGACCAAATTGATGTGGTCTGGTCAGAGTGAGGTTACAATGACACATGCAAAGTTTGGTGTCAATATGTCAAAGCATTGCAGAGATTCCGCCTCAGAGTCGTTTTGGCATCATACCATCAAATTTGTTGGCGTGATATACTAAAATTGTTTCGTCTATTGACACAAAATCCATAATTTTTTGCCAGCATGGTCAGAAGATGATACAATTAAATTTTGGTGAAAACTGGACAAACGGTCTTGGAGGAGTTCGAAAAACTGGGTTTTAAAGAAAATCAAAATGGCGGACAGAAGATTGCAGCTTACTATGGCAAAAGTAGTATCTATGTCAAAATTTGTACCAATTACTCTGGTAATCTTGGCGTGACCCGAGTAATCTTAGTTTCATTACATTAGACTAATTAGCCTTTGTGGACATTTCAACTTTTGACCACAAGGTGGCACTGTCGTGAAACTTTTTGAGTATCTTCAGGGCTTGGTACTGAACACATACTGAGTTTCGTTCGCCAATGTGGTAGTAAAATATAAAATTTTACAACAAAATTTAAAGTACCCGACACCCAAAATGGCGGCCATATGGGAGAATTTGCATTGTTCGACTCGGCATTCTGCACCGAATCTAAAGAGACACGTTTTGTGATTTTTGGCCAAACCATTTAGAAGTTTTTAGCAAAAATGTCATTTTTTCATATCTCCTGACCACTAGGTGTCACTGTGCCGAAACTGTGCAGGTCTCCTCAGGTCATGGTTGTCATAACATACTCAACATTTTGACTGTGAGTTCTTTCACATGTAATTTACGGTTTGATGAATCAACTTGTTGGCATGGTCTGAAAATGATCTGGTTCAATTTTTGTGAAAATGACGTCATAGGGTGCAATCGAATCATCTTGAGCCAAGGAATTTGAGGAAAAGGGAATTTTTACAGATACCCTTACGGTTCAAAGTTCTTAGCATAAACGTGAGTGAAATTTCAGACAGTTGGTGGCGCTAGAGGGATTGAGTTAGAGACTCCAAAATCACTGTGGTTAATGTTCAGACTGTCCTCTATCTGTGTGCCAAATTTCACAACTTTCCCACGAGCGGTTCTTTGGGCTGCCAGAGACTCTTTTACTTAAATAAAGCTGAAATTATAAATATTAGATTAACTTAAAAATTAGAATATGAGATAATAGAAAAACTTAAACTAAACTAAAATTAGAACTGAAATAAATTAAAGTTGACCTGGAAATAAATTAAAACTAAAAATCAATTAAACATAAATAGTAATATTTAAAAAGAACAAAACTAATAATAATGACAAAAGTACAACATAATAACAAAAAACTAAACTAAAATTAAAACAATAACAGAAAATATAAAGATAAAAGTTCATTCAAAATATTAATAAAAACTATAATAGTATATAAATAATGTTGCAGGCTTAATATCCTTAACTAAGACTATTAAAAAAACATTTCTGTTAATTGAAATAAAGCTGAAATAAAATAAAAGATAAATATTAGGTGAAATAAAACTTACGAAAATGATAAATGTTGCCTGAAATAAGTTGAAGCACTAACATTACTAACTGGAAATAAATAAAAACTAAAATTGAAATAAACATGAATTAAACATGAATAATATATTTTTTAAAAATAACAAAAATGACAAAAAAAGCCAAAATACTAAAATAATATTGCCTTGGCAATAAACTAAAATAAGTTATAAGCACTAAAATTACTAACTGGAAATAAAAATAAATAAAACTGAAATAATAATGAATTAAACCTAAGCACATACATAAATAAAAATAAATAAATTAAAATTCAAAAACTGAAAATATAAAATAAAAAGCTAATTCAAGCTATTAATAACAACCATAATAATATATTAATAAAACAAAAATTAATTGAACGGACAAGTGGTGAGAAAATTCTCCAAAAATTCACATTTTCTGCATGAAGGACAGTCGTACAGGTTTGGAACGACATGAGGGAGTAAATAAAAGCGTATTTGTGTGTGAATTATACTTGATATCGTTCGAATTACAGGTGAGCAAATTTGTCTTTATATTCATTCATTTGCCAGACGCTTTTATCCAAAGCAATGCATGCATTTTTATTACCAGTTCATGCATTCCCTTGGGATCGAACCCATGACGTTGGCGTTGCGAGCGCCATGTTCTACTCATGAAAACACACGTAGACTATCTGAGTCACTTCCTCACACACTGTTTACTTACGTGCAAGGAAGCTGTCCAGGGCCTGAACGTACGAGTCCCAGCTCTCTGTTTTATCCACATTATAAATGATTTCTAGAGCTTCTCCTTTTGGCCGAATCATCATGCCTAGAAACACACACAAGTTGCATGACTGTGTGTGTGAAGGTGATGGCATCTGTTTGCGCGTGTGTTCCTATGGTGTATTTGTACCTGGTATAGCCAGCCGGTCCTGCCAAGTGGGCCGATAATCGTCCAGCGTCAGCAGCATCACATACATGGTGAGGCAGAACATGCCGGCCAGAAACGTGTAGAAGACGAGATAGAACAGCAGAATCAGACCTGCAGGACACAGAAGAGCGTTCCTTTATTATTTCCGCAGTATCTGAAGATCCTCACAAACGTCATCGTCTTCATTCTAATCCTCCACATATACCAGCACAAAAGCCTTCCATACGGATTTACCCTGTTTACTGTTGCCCTTTCAAAAATGGGTATACTTCAATTTCATTTTATTAAGTATACTTAAGTAAAGAGCAAGTATATATTTTAAGTATACTTAATGTATACTTATATAAAATATACTCCATATATTTTAAGTATACTAATGTTAATGTAGTAGAAGTATACTTGTAAGTGTACTTATTTCAATACTACTTGGGACAAATTTTTCCCACTTTTTAGTGTATTAATTTATTAATCAACACTATTTCAGTACTGTTTGGGACAAAATTGGTAATTTTAGTGTATAAAAGTATACTTTATGTAGTAAGTATACTAGTATCAATGTACTAGTAGTATAATTGTAAGTGTACTATTTTAATACTACTTGGGACAACATTTTTCCACTTTTTAGTGTATTAAAGTAGACTTTTAAGTATACTTTATGCGGTAAGAATACTAATACCAATGAACTAGTAGTATACTTGTAAGTGTACTATTTCAGTACTATTTGGGACAAAATTGGTCATTTTAGTGTATAAAAGTATACTTCATCTAGTAAGTATACTAATAGCAATGTACTAGTAGTATAATTGTAAGTGTACTATTTTAATACTACTTGGGACAAAATTGGCAAACTTTTTAGTGTATAAAGGTATACTTTTAATTGTACTTTATCTAGTAAGTATACTAACATTAATGTAGTAGTAGTATATTTGTATGTGTACTATTTCGATACTGCATGGGAACTGGCCCACTTTTTAGGGTATAAAACTATATTTTTAAGTATACTTTATGTAGTAAGAATACTAATATCAATGAACTAGTAGTATACTTGTAAGTATAGTATTTCAATACTACTTGGGACAAAATTGGCCCACTTTTTGTTGATATCACAAAAAAGATGTGATTGGATAACTGGACTCACCAGCGGACCATCACAGCATCTCAGATGTTGGTTTGATGGTTTTGAAATGCCTGAGTCAAAGTCTGTGATCAGAATGATTTGGTTTAATTCCCTTTCAGAAGCGTCTCACATGACTGCGTTCCCAAACAGCAGCATCCCAAAGCAAGAGAACATGACAGCATTTATTGTGTTTCGTCGTTTATGATGGAGGGAAAAAGAGCCCGATTGCAGCGACTTCCATTTTTATTAATTTCCCAGGACGTGACCATTTTGTTCTTTTGAACACGATAATAATAATAATTTGTTACATTTATATAGCGCTTTTCTGGGTACTCAAAGTGCGTTAAAAATGCAAAAGGCAGCCATATTGAGCCAGAACACCCACCACACACCAGCTTATTGGTGGAGAGGATACAGAGATGATACTAAGAGTGTATATATATATATATATATATATATATATATATATATATATATATATATATATATATATATATATATATATATATGGGTATGGTTAGGAGACCATGATGGACTGAGGCCAATGGGCAAATATAGCCAGGATGCCGGGGTTACACCCCTACTCTTTTTTCCGAAGGACATCCTGGGATTTTTAATGACCACAGAGAGTCAGGACCTCGGTTTAACGTCTCATCTGAAGGACGGTGTTTGTTACAGTATAGTATCTACTGCTAATAGATAAATAGACATGCTGCTGTGAGTATGTAAGATCTGCTGCTGCTGCATAGACACACATATATCCGGTAGCGGATCTAGGCAGGTGGAACTGGGGAGGTGGAGGGGACTCTGAAAGCACATTATAGCTTACAGATGTCACAACCACCATCTGGAGTGCCCATGATCTCCACCAAAGAGCACTACTTCCATCTGCTTTATCTCATCACGGTCTACGTTTCCTATAACCCATTGCCTGGACTAATAATCAAGAGATTCAAGAGATTCAAGAGTTTTATTTGTCACATACACAGTTATATACAGAATATACAACCGGCAGTGAAATGTAAACAGGTCCGCTCCATGGACAGTGCAAATTCACAGTTAAAAACACAAGGGGGAAATTATAATAGAAATAGAATAAAAAGTACTATATATATATATATATATATATATATATATATGTAGAATTATAAATAAATCAAGTCAAGTAGAAAAAAATTAAAATAAAGTAGTGGAATAAAATAAGTGAAATAAACTGTGCAGTGAGTAAACTGTAGACTTAAAATCTTCTGATTACTTCAACTCTGCCTATACACAGATCAGGCATAACATTATAACCAGCTTCCTAATATTGTGTTGGTCCCTCTTTTGCTGACCCGTCGAGGCATGGACTCCTCTAGACCCCTGAAGTGTGCTGTGGTATCTGGCACCAAGATGTTAGCAGCAGATCCTTTAAGTCCTGTAAGTTGTGAGATGGGGCCTCCATGGATTGGACTTGTTTGTTCAGCACATCCCACAGATGCTCGATTGGATTGAGATCTGGGGAATTTGGAGGCCAAGTCAACACCTTAAATTCGTTGTTGTGCTCCTCAAACCATTCCTGGACCATTTTTGCTTTGTGGCAGGAGCATTATCCTGCTGAAAGAGCCACAGACACCAGGGAATACCGTTTCCATGAAAGGGTGTACATGGTTTGCAACAATGCTTAGGTAGGTGGTACGTGTCAAAGTAACGTCCATATGGATGGCAGGACCCAAGGTTTCCCAGCAGAACATTGCCCAAAGCATCACACTGCCTCCGCCGGCTTGCCTTCTTCCCATAGTGCATCCTGGTGCCATGTGTTCTCCAGGTAAGCCACGCACACACACCCGGCCTGTCACATGCCTGTCCTGTCTCGTGTAGCACATGTGGTGTTTTGTTATTTTGGGCTATGTGCTCCTGTCTCTGTCTAGATCCCACCCCCCTTGTTATCTCTTTATTGGTTTAATTTGTGTTTGTTTGATTTTTGTTAATAAATATCACTTTCCTCTGCGCATGAGTCCTCACCTCAGTTTTCATTAGTCAGACGTGACATAACGAACCAACCATATGAGGACTCAGCAGAGGAAGGACTCTACTTTGATGGGTCCAAGTCCGGGGTCCCTGTTCCGGTGGACCCAGTTCCAGTGGTCCCTGTTCCGGTGGTTCCAGTTCTGGTGGTCTCGAATCCGATGGTCCCGAGTCTTGACACGGCCTGGAGGACGGTGATTGGGTTCTTTGAGGCGGCAGCCCTACGGGCCTGGGAGGAGCATAGGGTTTCCTCTGGAGATTCGGGGCCAGTTACAGGACAACCCGCAGCTGTCTCAGAAGAATATCCAGAGCCACCCAGAGTGATTGCCTTGCCGTGGTTAGTCCATGCACCAAGTCCAGAGATAGCTCCAGCCACTGGCCAGTGTCCAGAGATGGCTCCTGCCACTGACCAGCATCCAGAGATGGCTCCTGCCACTGACCAGAGTCTAGTACGTGACCAGAGTCTAATGAGGACTCTGCTTCCCGAACTCTGCGGGCCGCCTTGGCCTCCCGAACTTTCTGTCCCTCCCGTCCCTCCCTGGCCTGTCCCTCCCGTCCCTAGTGGAGCGCCTGCCTTTAGGTGGGGGTAATGTCACATGCCTGTCCTGTCTCGTGTAGCACATGTGGTGTTTTGTTATTTTGGGCCATGTGCTCCTGTCTCTGTCTAGATCCCATCCCCCTTGTTATCTCTTTATTGGTTTCATTTGCCCCACCTGTGTTCCTTCATTACCTGCCTGATTTGTCCCTCCTTATAATCTCCTTGTGTTTTGCAGTTCTTGTCGGTTCATTGTTCAGTGTTACGTCTTCTGTTCCCTGTGATCCTGTTTTGGCATGTGTTTAAGTTTTTGATTATATGTTTTCCCCCTCGTGGGTTTTTGCTTTGTGTTTGTTTGATTTTTGTTAATAAATATCACTTTCCTCTGCGCATGAGTCCTCACCTCAGTTTTCATTAGTCAGACGTGACACAGCCATCCACGTGATGTAAAAGAATATGTGATTCATCAGACCAGGCCACTTTCTTCCATTGGACTGGTCAGAGGCTATGCTTTCCCCATACGCAACAAACTGAGATGCTCTGTGTATTCTGACACCTTTCTATCAGAACCAGCATTAACTTCTTGAGCAATTTGAGCTCCAGTAGCTCGTCTGTTTGATCGGACCACACGGGCCAGCCTTCGCTTCCCACGTGCATCAATGAGTCTTGGCCGCCCATGACCCTGTGGCCGGTTCTCCACTGTTCCTTCCTTGGAGCACTTTTGATAGATCCTGACCACTGCAGACCGGGAACACCCCACAAGAGCTGCAGTTTTGGAGATGCTCTGACCCAGTCGTCTAGCCATCACAATTTGGCCCTTGTCAAATTCGCTCAAATTGCTCACCCATTTTACCTGCTTCTAACACATCAACTTTGAGGACAGAATGTTCACTTGCTGCCTAATATATCCCACCCACTAACAGGAGCTGTGAGGAAGAGAGATCAGTGTTATTCACTTCACATGTCAGTGGTCATAATGTTATGTCTGATCAGTGTATAAGCCCTGTGTTCTGTCATTCTTTGCAAAGTCTTGTATGCTGCATTTCCGAGCGTTTTCTTGGTTTCCTGTGTCTTGGTTTTTTGATTCTCTGCCCATATTCTGGATTGCCCTGTTTGCCCGTGTGTTTGACCCTTTGCCCGTTTTATGGATTACGATTCGGGATTGTCCCATTAAAGCTGCATTTGGATCTTCATACCAAGTCTCGGCAAACAGCAAACACTGAACCTGACTATTTAAATGTTGAGCAAGCATCTCATTGACTGCAGGATCAGCAGAGGCCAATCAGCTTATGCCATGCAGTAATCCATATAAAGGACCATCAGCCTGCGCCCTCTAGAGTTTCATGGCTGAACAAGTTATTTATTGTACAGATTTTTGTTTTCTTGCCACAAAGTTTATAAGTATGATGATACTGAATAGTTAAGATAATAATAGTCTCATTTCTTTTTTTTTTTGCAAATCTTTTTTATTGAGAATATACATAAAAGTGCAAAATATGCCGAAAGATAGAATGATAGAACAATAGACAGACAGACAGACAGAAGGACTGACAGACAGACAGACAGACAGACAGACAGACAGACAGACAGATAGGACTGACAGACAGACAGACTGACTGACTGACTGACTGACTGACTGACTGACTGACTGACAGACAGACAGACAGACAGACAGACAGACAGACAGACAGACAGACAGACAGACAGATAGATAGATAGATAGATAGATAGATAGATAGATAGATAGATAGATAGATAGATAGATAGATAGATAGATAGAAGGACTGACAGACAGACAGACAGATAGATAGATAGATAGATAGATAGATAGATAGATAGATAGATAGATAGATAGATAGATAGATAGATAGATAGATAGATAGATAGATAGATAGATAGATAGATAGATAGATAGATAGATAGATAGAAGGACTGACAGACAGACAGACTAATAGATAGACAGACAGAAGGACTGACAGACAGACAGACAGACAGACAGACAGACAGACAGACAGACAGATAGATAGACAGACAGATAGATAGATAGATAGATAGATAGATAGATAGATAGATAGATAGATAGATAGATAGATAGATAGATAGATAGATAGATAGATAGATAGAAGGACTGACAGACAGACTAATAGATAGACAGACAGACAGACAGACAGACAGACAGACAGACAGACAGACAGACAGACAGACAGACAGACAGACAGACAGACAGACAGACAGACAGACAGACAGACAGACAGATAGATAGATAGATAGATAGATAGATAGATAGATAGATAGATAGATAGATAGATAGATAGATAGATAGATAGATAGATAGATAGAAGATAGATAGATAGATAGAAGGACAGACAGACAGACAGAATAGACAGACAGAGACAGACAGACAGACAGACAGACAGACAGAAGGACAGACAGACAGACTAGATAGATAGACAGATAGATAGACAGATAGACAGATAGACAGATAGATAGACAGATAGATAGATAGATAGATAGATAGATAGACAGACAGACAGATAGATAGACAGACAGATAGATAGATAGACAGACAGACAGACAGATAGATAGATAGATAGATAGATAGAAGGATAGATAGATAGACAGATAGATAGACAGATAGATAGACAGACAGATGATAGACAGACAGATAGATAGATAGATAGATAGATAGATAGATAGATAGATAGATAGATAGATAGATAGATAGATAGATAGATAGATAGATAGATAGATAGATAGATAGATAGATAGATAGATAGATAACACTGAATGTTGCAAAGTTCATCTGTTAAAAAATGTATAATACAGTGTTATAACACATTACATTCGGTTCAATTTGATTCAATTCAGTTCAACAGAAGACAGCAGTTGCATTATTCAGCTCGATTCACTCAAATCAGACAGTGTCACCGCATTTACATTGATAATATTTCAGAATATATGAAGTCAGTTCTCTTCATATTTACACAGGTGTACAGACCAGCATCATCCAAACAAACACAATACTGCCTGTCTTGACCAATCAGAATCAAGTATCCAGAGCGCCGTGTGATAATTCAGACGAATGTCGGCAGTGTATGTGACCTAGATTCCCCTCTATTCACTCCATCTTCATGTCATCTGCGCCTCTCATCCGTCCATCACTGAGCAAATGTCAGGACAGACTGAGAGCGAGTAAATCCTCTTACAGTAAAACCAGTGTTATCTATCTCTCTCTATCTGTCTCTCTCTCTCGCTCTACCTATTCTACTCATTCTCTTATCTGCTCTCTCTCTCTCTCTCTCTCTCTCTTTCATTTTTCTAGCATTTATTTTCTGTCCGCTTTAGGTCTTTGTCTTATATGTCGCCATCAGTGTCTCTGGCTCTCTCTCTGTGAGTGGGGGGATGGGAGTCAGATTAGAGTCGTCTTCTCTCATTGGCTGCTCTGCCACTGATGTCATCAGTGCTCTCGGCCAATCAGATGCCGCAACACATATGAAAGCTGGCCAGTGAACTCATCTGACATAATATGACACACACACATTGTTTATGTCATTATGAGGACATTCCATAGACATAATGATTTATATACTGTACAAACTGGATATTCTATTTATAAGCTGTTTTCCGCATGGAGGCCAAAAACAAATGTCCCCACATGGTCAAAAATTTCAGGTTTTACTATCTTAATCCTCACAATGTAGGTTAAACAAGAACACACACACACACACACACACACACTGATCTGCCTTTTGATTTGTATTAGCATAATTTGATTGATTGCTTTGAATGTGGATTAATTAACGGATAGTGCAGTTTAATTATGATTTTTCCATCAGTTTACGTGTGTCGAAACCGTATACTGCAAAAACAATATGGACGTAGTGTCCGTGACGTCACCCATAGGATTCTGAAGAGCGGTTTTGAAGCGTAAAGTAGGGTCGAGCGGTCCATCGCCATCTTAACCGCGCATCACTCCCAGATAACTGACAATGGGCAAAGAGGCGGGACGTGGGCGGAGCTGAAGTGACGTGATGACTAACAGACAGCAGACAAACGGCAATCCACCAGTGGCCACGCCCTTAATTATGCAGAACTTTAAGGCGTTATATAATATAAACGAATGAGTTATAAATAAATTCACCCCCCTCACAGTCGTCATGAAGGGCAAAATTAGCCGTATAGACCAAAAGCACAATTTGTCCCAGGCTGTAAACGTGTTATTCTGCTGTAAAGTTGGGCATTTTAACATCTCAATGAGATTCTGCTCCCTTCTGGAGCCGGTCTCTAGTGGCCAGGCGATGCAGTTTAAGTCACTTCCGTATTGGTGGTTGAGGAGATTCCCCCTTCTATATGTAAAGCACTATATAAATATAACAAATTATTAATTATTATTGGCTTCAACAGAAACTGGGGGGGTTGCCACTTGGTCGAAACGCATTCAGATGTGACTTTTTCCATCAAAATCCATCCAATCCGACGTTTAAAACAAACTCTGATGATGAATTTGCACATTTGGCCTTTATTATTGGAAGGAATATGACAGCTCGTATCTTTCAGTACTATATGAGCAAACTACCATCTTCATTTATTAATAAACACTCATGAGAGACACATCAGGCCTTGAGTGTGTTTTTCTCTTTGTGCAACACACACACACACACACACACACACACACTCATGCTGTCAGTGACTCAGCTAAAGCCATTTAGCAGACTACATCTGCATTATAGTGATTATTAATGCATGCATTACTACAACACGCATATTAAATAACACACACACACACACACACACACACATGAAAGCAAATCTGAGCTCGTGACAGACAGCGAAGATGCACAGATACATATGCATGTGTGTGCATGTTCTGTATATCGTTATATAACCGCCGATGGATGATGCCGCTCCGGATATCACGTCACGTCACGTGAGCGCGCGCGAGCCGAGGACACTCGCCGAATAACCTTGCGCGCTGCCGCTGATCGATTAGCGATCGGAATGATTGGCTGTGCGTGATCTGTTCTGTGATGATCGATGCGCACAATACACGTTCTCGTTCATCTCTTGTCTTTGTCACCCGTTGACCTTTAACGCACACGGAGGAGCGCGCGCACACACACACACACACACACACCCGAGAGCGCGCAACAGCAGCGTCGTCAGATTGTCCTTTAATACATTAGGGCCTGCTGCATTCACACACACACACACACACGGTTTCCCAGCAGACGCATTGCGCAACATGTTCCGGTAAAAAGGTTGAATTGAATGAAATACTGGCGGTTGCGCTCGCGCATCAGGGCATCACCGGAATAACACGCCACACACCGACCCGTTATATTCCCCGCCTTATGTAACACGCACACCGGCGGACACTCACCCCAGCTGCTCGCCGTTCTACCGAGCAGCTCGTGCGTCCGCGGGTTCCAGAAGAATTCCTTCCAGCCCCCGGAATCCTTCTTCTCGTCCTCTTTGGCCATGTCTCCGGTAGATTCTCAGGCGCGCGCTGCGTTTATAACCGCTTAGAATAAACGCGATGAAACGGCTCGTGCTGATGGATGCGAGCGGACGTTGTATTTTATTTTGATATGTTTTGCGGCTCGGTCGGGGCGGATTTTCTCGCTCGTCACCGTTTGGAACCGAGCGGAGTGCCGCAGCGCGCGCACTAATCCAGAGATACTGCGGTAAAAACGCGCTGAGCGCACGCGCACCCGGTAAAACCTACCCCAAAACACACACACACACACACACACACTCCCCATCTTCTGCGGAACAGAAGCTTCAAAATCCTCCACCCTCCCCCATCACACACACACACACACACACACAACACTCCATCAGCAGTTCTGCAGCCAGTAGCATCTCTCCCCTCTCTTCAAGCTCCGCCCCCTTCTGGTCCAGAACTTCTAATGTTAATAGTAATAATATTATTATTATTATGTGATATTATATTATTGTATCTTAGATTATTCCTCCAATCAGAATGCTGAATAACATGAATTTAGTAAATCAGCATAGCAATTGTTAAGCAGTCATGAACAAGTAATCGTGATTGGTTAAACTAATTAAGCTCCACCCCTGCTGTGCTGTGTGTGTGTGTGTGTGTGTGTGTGTGTGTGTGTGTGTGTGTGTGTGTGTGTGTGTGTGAGTGCAGCGGGAGATGCGCGATGTATTCAGAGCGCAAAGAAAAATAAACTGCATAACTCAGCGAAATGTGTTGCATCTGAAAGCTGGACTGAGATTAGAAAAGAGTTTACGCACCTGAAGATTTATTGTGGACTAGAGTTTAATGTTTTGTGCTATACTTAACTGATTTGATTTATTAGACACTCATGTGTAAAGGATAGCACAATAAAGTTTAACGAAACTTATTTCCATTGTGGTCCGTGCTGTAAAGCACAACTTCACTCCTTGTAAAGGCGTTGCATACTATTAAGATTACAACACAGCATTACCCACACACTTCCAAAAATTACATCACAATTGATTAATCGTCCACCTAAAAACATTAATACAAATTAATCACAAAAACAACTAATACCCAAACATATTTGGCATATTCTTTATATCTAGAGGCAATTTTTTCCACTCTCAGGCCGCTGAGTATTCAAAAGACCTCCGTACATTATTTTAAATCGACATAATGTGATATCCATTAGACTCTGAAATCTTATATATATTAGACTCTGATATATATTAGACTATTATTAAACCACTTATTAAAAAAGCGCAACTTGATCCTACAAAATGAGTCAATTACAGGCCTATCTCAGATCGACCCTTTCTGTCAAAGATACTAGAAAAGGCAGTGTCCTCACAATTATGCTCCTTTTTTTAGAAAGAAATGGTATCTGTGAGGATTTCCAGTCAGGATTTAGACCGTATCATAGTACTGAGACTGCTCTCATCAGAGTTACAAATGATTTACTCTTATCATCCGATCGTGGTTGTATCTCTCTATTAGTGTTACTCGATCTTAGCGCTGCATTCGATACTATCGACCACAACATTCTTTTGAACAGACTCGAAAATTATGTTGGCATTAGTGGAACTGAATTGGCATGGTTTAAATCAGACTTATCTGACCGTTATCAGTTTGTAGCAGTAAATGAAGAGATGTCACACCGATCACAAGTTCAGTATGGAGTACCGCAGGGCTCGGTGCTAGGACCGTTGCTATTCACCCTGTACATGCTACCACTGGGAGATATCATTAGGAAGCATGGCATTAGTTTTCACTGTTATGCTGACGATACTCAGCTCTATATTTCTTCACTCCCTGAAGAAACTTACCAATTCACAAGATTAACGGAATGCATAGCTGATATAAAACATTGGATGTCTAGTAATTTCCTGCAACTTAATTCAGAAAAAAATTAATTTTTAATTATTGGACAAAAAAACTCCACAAGTAGTAACCTAGAATACTGTCTAACACTCGATGGCTGCTCTGTCAAGTCCTCGTCGTCAGTGAGGAACCTGGGTGTGCTCTTTGATACCAATCGTTCATTTGAAAGCCACGTTTCTAACATCTGTAAAACTGTATTCTACCATCTTAAAAATATATCTAAATTACAGCACATGCTTTCAATGCAAAATGCTGAACAGTTAATTCATGCGTTCATGACCTCAAGGCTTGATTATTGTAATGCTGTACTGGGTGGTTGCCCTGCTCGCTTAATAAAGAAACTCCAGCTGGTCCAAAACGCAGCAGCTCGAGCTCTTATTAGAACCAGGAAGTATGACCATATTAGCCCGGTTCTGTCAACACTGCACTGGCTCCCTATTAAACATTGTATACATTTTAAAATCTTGCTAATTACTTACAAAGCACTAAATGGTTTAACTCCCCAGTACTTGAGCGAGCTCTTAACGCATTATACTCCATCACGTTTATTGCGGTCTCAAAACTCTGGCCAGTAGATAATACCTAGAATATTAAAATCAACTGCAGGCGGTCGATCCTTTTCCTATTTAGCGCCTAAACTCTGGAACAGTCTTCCTAGCATTGTTCGGGAAGCAGACACACTCTGTCAGTTTAAATCTAGACTAAAAACGCATCTCTTTACTATGGTATACACATAAAACATTATCAATTTCTATTATTCAAATCATTAAATGATTGTTAGGCTGCATTAACTAGGTCAGCCGGAACCGGGAACACTTCCCATAACACCTGATGTACTCGTTACATCATAAGAAGAATGGCATCTACGCTAATGTTAGTCTCTCTGTTTATCCCGAGGTTTACTGCAGTCAGCCGGATCCGGGCCGTATCCAGATCAGATGGTGGACCTGCGCCTGGACATGACCAATGCATCCCTGAAATGTCTGCAGAGAGTGTGTCAAATAAACTCCCCCCCCCCATAAATGCCGCATCGACACAACATCCTCATTAAACCCGTCTCCGGCGTGACGACTCCAATCTTTCGAATAATCTTACGAATATCTATTGATCTGATATGACTTCTGACCTGTAATGTTGCCAGAATTATAATCATACACTATTTGTTCGTCGGCCAGAGGAGAACTGGCACCCTGACAGAGCCTTTGGCTTTTGGCTTGCTCAGTTTCGGACACCTAAATTTAAACTATATTACCGATCTGCCTGCATTGACACTATATGTGTCACATGTCTGTCTGGTCCTGTGTAGCACATGTGGTGTGTTTGTCATGTTTTGGTATGATGTCATGTTTTTGGTTTCTTGTCACTCCGCCCATCTTGTTATCTGGTTATTGTTTAATTGGCCCCACCTGTTTTCCCTCATTTCCTGCCTAATTTGTTACCCTTATAGTTTCCTTGTGTTTGCAGTCCTGTGCTGGATCGTTGTTAGATGTCGTCTGCTCCCTGTTGTGTTTCATGTTTACTGCTCCTGGTGTTTAGTTTGTCAAGTTTGGTTTTTCCCCCTCATGGGTGTTTTGTTTGTTTTATTTTATTATTTAATAAATATCACATTATTTCCTCCAGCTATTGAGTCCTCGCTCCTTTTCACCCAACTGTACCCTGACATAACGATCCAGCCAACAGATGACTCAACAGGAGATGGATGTCTTTCTCTCTCCATCTCCTCCCATGGAACCCTTCACTCGTCTACAGATTATGAGATATGTAAACTCTAGATACATCCGTTAGCAGGGGGCTGACATGAGGGATTTTGCTTGCCAGTTCCTCATTGAGGTGGATCATATTATCCACAGTGAGATGGAGAGCAAGGAAGTTTTTGACCTCTGTCTGGACATGCCACTCAGCCTGAGGGAGATGGAGAGGCTGGGGAATCTGGGATTCTCGGACTTTGTGTACTATCTTAAAGAGCCCAAACATTTTCATCCAGCAGCATCCTAGCCCACTGACTGTCTCCTTCTTCCACCTACAGTCAGCGGAGGCCCCAGCCGTCCGATGACCCGGGGACGGAGAGGGAGGGCCCTAGTCATGCACCGGTGTCATGAGTCCGGTGGTCCCAAGTCCGGTGGTCCCAAGTGGGGTGATCTCAAGTCCGGTGGTCCTGAAATGGAGGAGAAGAAAGGCTTCCTCCGTGACAAGTCCTGTGGTCCCAGGTCCGGTGGTCCTGAGTCTAAGAATCTTCTGATCGCGTTGATACAGGAGTCTGTATCGGGAGTATGGGCCATTTCAATGTGAACTGCTCAGCATGTCAAACATGTAAATATAACACCATATCTTTTAACAGTGCTCCTTCCTCGCTTAGTCTCAACTGGGCTGAAATAATTCATACCAACGTATGTAAATGGAGGATGGTCCACAGAAACTCTGTCAGCAGGTAGATCTGACTTTTTTTTTTTACCTGGCTTTTGCCCCTTTCATTGACAAATCACACATTCTTTGATTATTTACCTAGAAGCTGAGTTAGCATGAGGAATCCAGTAGTGCTGACGAAAAGTTGAAAGCATGTGGTTTCTTCCTCTATGCCCTATTTTTTTCATGCACATGTCGAAGGGTGAGTTTTGAAACATGACACGATTTTGGTAAAATGAGAGGATGATTCAAGTCTTCTGGGAAAGCTGATTTGCTTAGCCTTACACCCATTCTCAACACTCCATCAGGAATCTCGGGGTCAAGTTTGTACAAATGACTGTATCGTTTTTGAATACCTCCTTTTAAAGCAGAAATTTCCTCCCTGAAATGTTCTCTTTGCACAAAAGATACAATAGCCTTTTCTGCTGCATTCAAATCTTTAACACAAAGCGTCAAATTCAGATTCTCAAGTAACTGTAGTTTTGTTTTCTGATTACAACTTTGGACACAACATTGAGTCCAGTCTGAGAAGCAGTTCAATAGTTGACAAGCACAAATCTTTTCTTTCACTTCTGGATCATTTATCCAGAATTAAGCTCACCTCTTCCTTTGCTTTAGGCCATTGAGACGGTGGCTCTAAGAGGAAGTCAGGTCCATTGATCCAAATTTGAGATTGAAGGAATTCTTCAGTTTTCATGCCTCTTGAAGCTGCATCTGCAGGATTTAGTTTAGAACAAATGTACTTCCACTGTGAGGCCTTTGAATGAGTGTGAATAATGGAGATTCTGTTTGCTACGTAAGTTTTGAATCTTTTCGTTGTGCTGGCTATGTATTTCAATACAGTAGTGCTGCCTGACCAAAAGAAAGATTCATCCAGATCGAACTGCAACTCTGCTTTCAACATCCTATCTAAGTGTACGGCTAGGACAGCTAATTCAAGTCTTGGTAAGGTTGTTTGTTTAAGTGGCGCTACTTTGGCCTTTCCTAAGGCAAATGCCACATTCACTTCTCCTTTGTCATTTAGGAGTCCGAGGTATGACACGGCTCCATACCCAGCCTCACTTGCATCCGAAAAATTGTGCAACTGTGCAGATGCTATGCTCCCGAAATCTTTGCATGTAAAGCATCTGCTCACGCTGAAGGTGTTTAAAGGAATCACAACTCATCAAGCCATCTTTGCCAACTTAAAGCAATATTCAAAGGGATCTTTTCATCCCGCAGAAGTTTGATCCTACACAGATTCTGCAGAATTTGCTTGGCAGAAAGAATGATGGGTGACAGAAACCCCAAAGGATCATAAAGTGAACTCGCAATAGGTTAAAATGCCCGGTCTCGTTGTTGAGTGTTCCTTGATTTCCCATACTGAAAGTGAACGGATCCTGTTCTACGTCCCACTGAACACCCAGCGCTCGCTCCATGGGAAGCTGGTCTTTACTGAGGTCCAACGTCTTCACTGTCTTGGCCCTGTTTTCCTGAGAAATTACACTGAGAACGGAACGGTCATTGCAAATCCATTTGTTTAGTCAAAAACCACCCTTGCTACACACTTCTGTTAGTTGAGCATACAGATATAAAGCTTGATCCACTGTATTTACAGCTTTTAGACAATCGTCGACATAGAAATTCTGTCTGATGGTGTTAATTACATCTTCAACATAATCATTTTGGTTATCATTAGAGGTCTTAAGCAAGGCAAAGGTTGCACAGCTCGTTGATGATACTGCACCAAATATATGGACAACCATTCTGTGCTCTTCAAGGTCCTTTGTAATGTCCCCATCTGGCCACCAAAGGAAACGCTGAAAATGTACTTGTTCCTTGGCCACTCTAACCTGGTGGAACATCCCTTCGATATTGGTCATAAAGGCAATGGGACCTTGATGAAATCTAAGTAGAACTCCTACCAAGTTATTTGTCAAGTCTGGGTCTTGCAATAGATCTTTATTCAGGGAAGTCCCACCAAATGTTGATGCACAGTCGAATACCACACGCAGCGTCTTTTGTTTGGGTGCTTAACTCCATGATGTGGTATATACCAAAGCTTTCCTATTTATAGCTCCAGCTGGTCACTTGGTATGATCTCTGCATACCCCTTTGCAATCACATCATTCATGAACTCCCTGTACTCAGCAAAGAACGAAGCATCTCTTTTAAAGTGCTGTGCTCACTGATATGCTATGCTCTTATTGTTTGGCTTTTTTACATTGGATTCACGAAAAGGCAAATTTAAATAGTAATGTCCGTCTTTAAGTTCTGCAGTCTTTGAGCTCATGTTCATGAATTTCCAATCTTTCTATCGACATTGCTTAATCTTGATTGTACTGTTTGATCAACAGCTCCTCCAAATTTTTAATGGACGCTCTATTCACTCACATTTCAGGGGCATTATCTTCATCATCATTCATACCATGATCAAGCAGACTGTTAATGACCCAACCAAGGAGAGTTTTCACAGCATACGTTCCTTTACCTTCACCGTTGACTCCTAGACAATTGGAAAAGCTTTCATGGCAGACCAGATCTGTTGAAGAAGGATGGCATCCATCCTTTTTGGAGTGGTGCTGCTCTTCTCTCTAGTAATTTGGCACATAGTCTTAGAGCTAAACCTTGACTAACTGGGGCCCAGGTCAGGAAGCAGGTCAGGTCTGCTAGCTGTCTCCCGTTACAGAAGTCAGATAAATCCCAACACATAGAGACTCTTTCACCTAGATATTATCACATAGAGACTGAGTCTGTTCCCCAAATTAGTAAATAAAAAAAAACATCAAGACCATTCAACAGTAAAAACTTAATTGATGTCCAACAAATAAACAACAGATATAATACAGATGATCAAATGATAAAGCTCGGGTTGCTGAATATTCGATCCCTTTCCCCAAAAGTGCTTATTGCTAATGATATAATTACAGATAATAATCTAGATGTGCTGTGTTTGACAGAAACCTGGCTAAAACCTGACGACTACATTACTTTAAATGAGTCCACCCCACAAGATTATTGTTATAAACACGAGCCGCGTCTGAGAGGTAAAGGGGGAAGGGTTGCTGTAATTTATAATAATATCTTCAGTATTACTGAGAAGTCTAGTTTCAAATATAATTCTTTTGAAGTTTTGGTGCTTTATGTAGCATTATGTAGTGTAATTGATAAATCCCGTTTGACATTTGTGCTGGCTACTGTATACAGGCCACCAGGGCACAATACAGACTTTATCAAAGAATTTGCTGACTTTCTATCAGAGTTAGTACTGGCTGCAGATAAAGTACTAATTGTTAGTGATTTTAATGTCCATGTAGACAATGAAAATAGACGCACTGGGATTAGCATTTAGAGACATTCTAAACTCTATTGGAGTAAGACAACACGTGTCAGGACCCACTCATCATCTTAATCATACTCTAGACCTAATATTGTCACATGGTATAAATGTTGATGCCGTTGAAATTCTGCAGCAGAGCGACGACATCTCAGATCATTACCTCGTATCTTGTGTACTTAATTTAGCTAAGGCTGCAAAGCCGTCCTTTCGCTTCAAATATGGCAGAACTATCACTGCCGCCACTAAAGATTGCTTTGTAAATCTTCCTCATCAGTTCCTCAGCATCCCAGATAGCCTAGAAGAACTCGATGTTGCAACAGAAACTATTGACTCTCTTTTTTCCAGCACTTTAGACACAGTTGCTCCCCGGCGCTTAAAGAAGATTAAAGAAAATAGTCCAACGCCGTGGTACAACGAGCACACTCGCACCCTCAAAACAGCAGCCAGGAAAATGGAGCGCAGCTGGAAGAAAACAAAATTAGAGGTTTTTCGCAATTCATGGAAAGAGAGCATGATCGCATACAGAAAGGCTGTAAAAACTGCTAGATCTGCTTATTTCTCGACTCTCTTAGAAGAAAACAAACACAACCCTAGGTATTTATTTGATACAGTGGCTAAATTAACAAGAAATAAAGCTTCTACTTCTGATGGTTGTAAACAGCACAGCAGTAATGACTTTATGAACTTCTTTACGTGTAAGATTGATAATATTAGGAAGAAAATTATAACCATGCAGCCGTCTACTACAGTATCACATCAGACAGAGCATTGTTGTGTCACTGAGAAAAAATTCCACTCATTCACCGCTATAGGAGAGGAAGAATTGGCTAAACTCGACCCTATATCGACTAGGCTATTAAAAGAGATGCTACCAGAGGTCATAGATCCTCTTCTTAATATCATTAATTCATCTTTGTCACCAGGATATGTACCGAAAACTTTTAAGTTGGCTATTATCAAACCACTTATTAAAAACTTGATTCTACAGAATTAGTCAATTACAGGCCAATCTCAAATCTACCCTTTCTCAGAATTATGTTCCTCTTTAGAAAGAAACGGTATCTGTGAGGATTTCCAGTCAAGATTTAGACCGTATCATAGTACTGAGACTGCTCTCATCAGAGTTACAAATGATTTACTCTTATCATCCGATCGTGGTTGTATCTCTCTATTAGTGTTACTCGATCTTAGCGCTGCATTCGATACTATCGACCACAACATTCTTTTGAATAGACTCGAAAATTATGTTGGCATTAGTGGAACTGCATTGGCATGGTTTAAATCAGACTTATCTGACCGTTATCAGTTTGTAGCAGTAAATGAAGAGATGTCACACCGATCACAAGTTCAGTATGGAGTACCGCAGGGCTCGGTGCTAGGACCGTTGCTATTCACCCTGTACATGCTACCACTGGGAGATATCATTAGGAAGCATGGCATTAGTTTTCACTGTTATGCTGACGATACTCAGCTCTATATTTCTTCACGCCCTGACGAAACTTACTATACGTACTACAGTCAGATAGACAGACAGACAGACAGACATAGTCAGACATAGTCAGACAGGCAGGCAGACAGACAGTCAGACAGACAGACAGACAGACAGACAGACAGACATAGTCAGTCAGACAGACAGACAGACAGTCAGACATAGTCAGACATAGTCAGACAGGCAGACAGACAGACAGACAAACAGATAGATAGACATAGTCAGACAGACACAGACAGACAGACAGACAGTCAGATACAGTCAGTAAGACATAGTCAGACAGACAGACAGACAGATAGATAGATAGATAGATAGATAGATAGACACAGACAGACAGATAAATAGACAGACAGACAGATAGATAGACATAGTCAGACAGACACAGACAGACAGACACAGACAGTCAGATACAGTCAGTAAGACATAGTCAGACAGACAGACGGACGGACGGACGGACGGACGGATGGATAGACACAGTCAGTCACAGACAGACAGACAGATAAATAGACAGACACAGTCAGACACAGACAGACACAGACATACAGACAGTCAGACACAGTCAGTAAGACACAGTCAGACAGACAGACAGACACAGTCAGTAAGACATAATCAGATAGATAGATAGATAGATAGATAGATAGATAGATAGATAGATAGATAGATAGATAGATAGATAGATAGATAGATAGATAGATAGATAGATAGATAGATAGCATGTGTTTGGATGGATCAGTAACCTTTTCCCCACTTCAGCAATAGTCATTCCGGCTCTTGGGAATGTGACGAGGACCTCTGACCTCATTATGATGAAAGGCAGCACATCCACTGCAAATACAGACCTAAATACCATTGGACTGGCGTTCTTTTTAGCAAGAGTTTGGCTGCTTTATTTCTTTCTGTCCATTTCTCCTTGAATACCGGGTTATGTCCATGTGCTGGTTCGCTACAGTTTAAACAAATATATATATATATATATATATATATATATATAATTTATTTAATATGTCATCAGTTCGGTTTCAATATAATATCAATATCCATTGAGAATAACTACAGTACAAAGTTTATGTCGATTGTGTTTGTATATTATAACTTTATTTTTCCCTATAAAAGCTAAATCTGAACAAATTTAACGTGAGCGCGACCGCCCTCTTCCGAGCGCACGAGGAAAGCGCCGAGAAGGCTCACGCACGCGCAGATCCTCGTGTCATCCGAGCGCTCTGATTGGCGCAGAGTGGGAGGGCCGGGTCGCTACGTCACTGGATAGTTGTGAGTTGTGCGCTCGCCGAGAAACACGCGGAACAGAAACACGGGAGAAGAGTCTCGCGTCGAGCTTTATAAAGTTTTGCAGAGTGTAAAAACTCTGTCAGATTAGCCGGACGCCCGCCCACGGACATTCGCTTACCTGAATAATACAAGAAAAATAGTTTTCGATGCAGAAAAGGCGATTTTGAGAGCTGATGTGAACGTGTTTATGTTTGGGTGTGTTTGACTTCGCGTGTGTGTGTGTGTGTGTGTGTGTGTGTGTGTGTGTGTGTGTGTGTGTGTGTGTGTGTGTGTGTGTGTGTGTGTGTGTGTGTGTGTGTGTGTGTGTGTCTTGCTCAGAGATGTGGGTAGAGTTCGCTCCTCTGCGTGTTCCTCTGTGCAGGCGCATTCAGACAGCCGCGGTTCTGCAGTGGGTCTTCAGCTTCTTGGCTCTAGGTGAGTCTGTCAGACCATCATAAATGTCCTTAACTTACTGATAGTGTACTTATTCTTCTTAGACTAAAATTTCTAATTGCTACTTAAAATGTTGAAGCTACAGCCACCAAACTCAAGACTAGACCTTCATTTCCATTGATGCATTTGGCAGACGCTTTTATCCAAACCATTGCATTCAACATACACATTTTTACATTTTTGTCAGTTCTTTCCCTGGGAATCGAACCCATGACCTTGGCGTTGCTAGCGCCACGCTCTTATTGTTTGAGCTTATTGAAAGCGCTACCTTCAGACTGTTCTGACTCAAGTTGCTTTATTTTTTCAGACCGATCCGACTTACAGGTTTCCTACAAATGCTGATTAAAACTCGGGAAAATCCCATAGACTTTCATTGACGGAATGTTCAGCTGAACCTATTCAAACTCTAACTGACGAAATTCAAATTTTGACAGTTGGAGAGGCTCATAGACTCCATTAGCTGCCTTTTAATGTACTATTTCTAAACCACTGACACTCACTCATTCATCCATCCACTCATCCATCCACTCATCCATCCACTCATCCATCCACTCATCCATCCACTCATCCATCCACTCATCCATCCATCCACCCATCCACTCATCCATCCATCCACCCATCCACTCATCCACCCATCCACTCATCCATTCATCCATCCACTCATCCATTCATCCATCCACTCATCCATTCATCCATCCACTCATCCATCCATCCATCCACTCATCCATCCATCCATCCATCCATCCACTCATCCATCCATCCATCCACTCATCCATTCATCCATCCACTCATCCATTCATCCATCCACTCATCCATTCATCCATCCATCCACTCATCCATTCATTCATCCATCCACTCATCCATTCATTCATCCATCCACTCATTCATTCATTCATCCATCCACTCATTCATTCATCCATCCACTCATTCATTCATCCATCCACTCATCCATCCATCCACTCATCCATCCATCCACTCATCCATCCATCCACTCATCCATTCATCCATCCACTCATCCATCCATCCATCCATCCATCCATCCATCCATCCATCCATCCATCCATCCACTCATCCATCCATCCACTCATCCATCCATCCATCCATCCATCCATCCATCCATCCACTCATCCATCCATCCATCCACTCATCCATTCATCCATCCACTCATCCACTCATCCATTCATCCATCCATCCACTCATCCATTCATTCATCCATCCACTCATCCATTCATCCATCCACTCATCCATTCATCCATCCACTCATCCATTCATTCATCCATCCACTCATTCATTCATCCATCCACTCATTCATTCATCCATCCACTCATCCATTCATCCATCCACTCATCCATTCATCCATCCACTCATCCATTCATCCATCCACTCATCCATTCATCCATTCATCCATCCACTCATCCATCCATCCACTCATCCATTCATTCATCCACTCATCCATTCATTCATCCACTCATCCATTCATCCATCCACTCATCCATCCATCCACTCATTCATTCATCCATCCACTCATTCATTCATCCATCCACTCATTCATTCATCCATCCACTCATCCATTCATCCATCCACTCATCTATCCATCCACTCATTCATTCATCCATCCACTCATCCATTCATCCATCCACTCATTCATTCATCCATCCACTCATTCATTCATCCATCCACTCATCCATTCATCCATCCACTCATCCATTCATCCATCCACTCATTCATTCATCCATCCACTCATCTATCCATCCACTCATCCATCCATCCACTCATCCATCCACTCATCCATTCATCCATCCACTCATTCATTCATCCACTCATCCATCCATCCACTCATCCATTCATCCATCCACTCATCTATCCATCCACTCATCCATTCATCCATCCACTCATTCATTCATCCATCCACTCATCTATCCATCCACTCATCCATCCATCCACTCATCCATTCATCCATTCATCCATCCACTCATCTATCCATCCACTCATCCATTCATCCATCCACTCATCTATCCATCCACTCATTCATTCATCCATCCACTCATTCATTCATCCATCCACTCATCCATTCATCCATCCACTCATTCATTCATCCATCCACTCATCTATCCATCCACTCATCCATCCATCCACTCATTCATTCATCCATCCACTCATTCAAGAGATTCAAGAGTTTTATTTGTCACATACACAGTTATATACAGAATATACAACCGGCAGTGAAATGTAAACAGGTCTGCTCCATGGACAGTGCAAATTCACAGTTAAAAACACAAGGAGGAAATTATACTAGAAATAGAATAAAAAAGTACTATATATATATATATATATATATGTGTAGAATTATAAATAAATCAAGTAGAAAAAAATAAAGTGGAATAAACTGTGCAGTGAGTAAACTGTAGACTTATAAAGAGTATAATGTGCAAACAGGTTTATAACCGGTTGTTACACAGTAACAACGAGAACAGAAAGTGCAGTGCAATGTCAGTGTATCGATGTTTATCCTGAAGTGAAGTCACGTGATGTTAAGTGACTGAGTTCAGGAGTCTGATGGCCTGGGGGAAGAAGCTCCTCCTGAGTCTCTCAGTTTTGGCCATCAGGCTTCGGAAGCGCTTACCAGATGGTAGCAGCGTGAAATGAGGGTTTGCAGGGTGATTAGAGTCCTTGATGATCTTAGTAGCTCTACCTTTGCAGCGTTTGGTGTAGACGTCCTGCAGAGACGGGAGAGCTGACCCTGAGATACGCTCGGATAAGCATTTGCTCCTCGTGTAGGACAGGAGACGTGCTGGTGGAAGTTTGGCAAGACTTTCTTTAGGTTTGCTTTGTTAAAATTGCCCACGACGATGAACGCAGCATCGGGGGGTGTTTGTTTATGACGCCGCTGGCAACATCATGAAGGCCAGATAAAGCCAGCCCTGTGTCTGCCTGTGGTGGAATGTAAACAGCGGTCGCGATGACCGAGGAAAACTCCCTCGGCAGATAGAATGGGCGGCAGATGATTGTTAAATGTTCCAGATGAGGCGAGCAGGATCGCGAGAGAATGATGATGTTCCTGGGGTCGCACCATTTCTTGTTGATTATGAAACATACTCCACCGCCTTTGGATTTACCGGCCTCGGCTGTTCTGTCCATCCAAAAAACAGAGAAGTTCTCCGACGGCGTCACAGCTGTGTCCGGGACCGCGGGCGTGAGCCATGTTTCGGACAAACAAAAGATGTTACAGTCTCTCATGTCCCGTTGAAAACTTATCCTGGCTCTAAGATTGTCCATTTTATTTTCCAAGGATTGGACATTTGCGAGCATGCTGCTCGGGAGAGGAGGACTGAATGCCCTTTTCCTCAGTTTGTTGCGGATCCCCGCACGTTTCCCACTCATCCATAAACCCATCCATCCACTCATCCATAAACCCACTCATTCACCCATCCATCCATCCATCCATAAACTCATCCATCCATCCACCCATCCATAAACCCATGGTCTGCCTAAGCAGCAGCATCGTATTTCATCCCAAAAATGTTTAATTTTATTTATAATATAACACATGACTGAAAGGTGCACTATGTAACTTTTCCGTCCATTAGAGGTTGCGTATTCAAAACAAAGGTGTAGTTTGATGACGCCACGTTTGAGCGCAGAATCTTGGGACATGTGGTCTTCCCCTCACAGCCGGTGGGAAAGACTCGGGATAGGACTCGGGCAGAAATCATGTTCATGGATGTGATTATTACCGTTACTGTAGTGTGAAGCAGAGCAGGACCGAGTGTTGTGGAGCTGAGCGAGGCCGCTGGAGCGATTGTTAATGAGATGAACGCGACACACGCCTCGCGAGCAGCGGGACTTTTATTATGCCACAGTCGGCGGTGCCGTTTCTGCTTCTCCAGTCATGAGTATGAGGGAACGCAGCTCTGTTGATCATATTAGACACATCTGAGTGTGTGGAGAATGATGTGATGATGTTACTCTGTGCGTTCGCTCACGGCTTCTGTGACACTCGTTCACACCGCAGTGAGAGTAAAGCGCTTCTGCAGAATAACACCGCAAACCAAACGCGGATATGATGTCATCGACAGGCCACGCCCTCACATGTCCCAGTTCACTGGTTAAAATGGGAATTTCCTCATGATTTACAAATAGTTGGAAACATTTGGGATAGTGTAAGTACTCAACTGAACAAAATATATAACACTGGCCGTGTGTTTTTTTTGGATATTTTACTGAAAAAGTGTTACATAGTGCACCTTTAACCATGATATCCACAGTTGTATAATTCACCTGACTTTTTTTTTTTTTTTTTCCTCTCTCATTGCAAATGAGATTTTGGCTATTTTATTTCTTTTTTTCTTTTTTTGGCTATTACAGTAGACAATTGTTATGAAAATCATTTCACAATGCAAAATAAAAGTGGATATTTGTAGTAACACACATTCTATTTCTAATATGGTGAATCTTAAGCAGAAGCAACATTTTATCCCAAAATCAAAAGATAAGATGTATAATTGTCTAATACATATTTTTGCATGAAATTGTTTTTGACAACTAGGCAATTAAGTTGAAAAAGTTAAATTAAGTTAGGTTAAAATTATATTTTTGCATATTACAGACATATATAACTATTTCATATTGCAAAAAGTACCATGGTATTATTTTTTAAAACGGAGTATAAAACTTAAATGTCTTAATTACGTTATTGATCATTTGTAAGGTTAAATGTTTATTTGTCATTAAATACTGGCTTAACACTCTTAAGAATGTTTTAGTATTTTGTTTATGTATTTAACTATAAATTAGATATTCATATTACAGCAGACATGATTGTCATGAAAATCAATGCAAAAATAAATTCTGAAATAATGTTTCATCATTGAATTAGGCTGAAATATAGGCCAGACATTTCGATAGTTTGACCTTGAACGCAGGGATAGAAATTTTCACCCAAAATAACAAATTACTTCAATTATTTTATTCCACTTCTTTATTCTTATTTTTTTACTTTTTTTTCTTCTACTTGATTTATTTATAATTCTACAGATATATATATATATATATATAAGTACTTTTTATATCCTATTTCTATTATAATTTCTTCCTTGTGTTTTTAACTGTGAATTTGCACTGTCCATGGAGCGGACCTGTTTACATTTCACTGCCGGTTGTATATTCTGTATATAACTGTGTGTGTGACAAATAAAACTCTTGAATCTTGAAAGCATCTGTGCATCAGAACTGAACCTGGAAGAGTCTCAAACCATTGAAGTGCCAGCGGTCAGTCCACAGCAAAATTAGCCACACCGTGTGTGTCTGAACTGTCTAAATGTTTGACATGAGTACAAACACACGAATAAACACACATCGCTCTAGAGTTCAGTCACACTGCACTGCGGTAATAAATCATAAACGCACACGTCTGTCTCTCTCTCTAGCTCAGGTCTGTCTGGCTGCGTTTGTGCTCTTGTGTCTCAGCGATTGGTGGATTCTGGGAGCACTGTACGCTGGTTGGCTGTATCTGGACCGGGACACGCCCTCATGTGGAGGTCGGAGGTCACAGTGGGTCAGAAGTTGGCGCATATGGACGTATTTTCGGGAATATTTCCCCATCACAGTGAGTTTATACCAGCATTTGTTCAATTAATTAATTAATTAATTCCTCTTGTATATTTCAGTAATCATCAAAAAATGTGGTTTTTGAAAGCTCAAACACTCATCCAAAATTGGTTGCGTTACCATGGAAACGGTACTACTTAATACTTTTTAACAGGCTCCTCCCCCTAGTGGGCGGTGTCATGTTTCACTTTTAACATAGTTTACTGCACTATTTTGTTTATTAGCCCAATCGTTTTCTAATCTTGATTAAACGCATATCGTTGGAAAGGTCTGAGACTCAATATGTTGTCGCTGTTTACTGATAATGCGACTGAAATGTATTAATTTATGACAGGAAAGCACAGAAAATGTCTCCTGGTGGCCATTTTTGGTACACCGCCTAAACAAAACCTCACAAGAACATACATTTTTGTGATATTAAGCTCAAATTTGGAGCACAACTTGGTTTGACACAGGCAGGGCCAAAAATGAACTTTTTGCCAATGGCGGTTGACTTAAGAAAACTTGCCAGCCATAAATATATTTACCGGCCATAAAAAACAAACAAAAAAAAAACAGGCAGTTTTGACACCAAAATTTTAGATACCAGTGAAAATTCACAATTCTCTATTCCAGTTTCGATACCACAGCTAAATCTACTAGCATAACTAATATACATTTAAAACATTAATGACAAGTAAACAGTCAGTAATAAAATAAGATCAAATAATCACATTACAAGCAAAATCGATCGCAAATAAATACAATATAATAAAGACACAAATGAAATAAACAGTGCTTTTCAGGTACAGACACATAATAAAGCAAATATACAATAACACTGCACAGTCTTCACTGTACAATTTAAACATCCTTATTAATTAATCCTTATTAAAGTTATTCAGTCAAGTTGATAAACATTAAAAACCCAGACTGCAGGAATATTAGGCTGCTGTCACTTTAAGAGTGAACGCACGGATCTAATACACCGATACTGACACACATGCGTTTACTTTCTCAACTGTTCATGTTCACTTAAGGCATACCTGACTAGGATACTCTCTGTTTTTTGGCATAATTTGTGTGAATTTGTCCGCTCAACTGCAAGAAGACGTGAAAGAGAGCTCAGTTTAGTATTCGCACGCTGTCTGAGAAACGCGCTTCAGATGTTTGCGCTCACGCGAGTAGCTTTTTCGTTATCTTGTGCTTGAATATTTCAGTCAAGGCTTAAACTTTGGTGATGCAGCAGCGCTGGCCCGTCGTCTGTCCCGGGCGTCGTTCATGATTGTTATGCTGCGTTCACACCAGACATGACTTGCGCGAATAAATCGCGCTATCCGTGCGTAGTTGGACGCTTGAACATTTTGAGTTCGCTTCATTTGCGCGCGACATTCACTTCACAACAGACGTGAGTTCGTGTCATGGGAGGGGCTTCTGCCAGGCGGCTCGTCTCGTTGTGAAATGGCTGTCATGGATTGTTTTAAAATACGCCGAATAAGCTCAATTTGACGGCTTTAGCTAGCTTGTAGTCTCAATAGGGTGAATTCAGGGTGATTGGGACACTTTTTCCAAGTCATCTCAATGGCAGAAAGTGTCCCGATCACCCTGAGATCACGCTAATGTATAGCTCAAATTGAGTAAAGAGTGTTTTTTTACAACTTACCAGACTGTCCGGGTTCTATAAAGTACGAGATGTATCGTACAGCTCCGGGTATCCACATATGATTTTGTCCTCGTTGTCACTACTAGAGCACAATCAACCCGTGATACAGTTAGTGTGTGAAATCTAGAGCAAGCTCCTGATTGGTTAACGTGGCACGAATATCCGCCAAAGCTCAGATTTTTCAACTGGCCGCCTCATTTGCGCGAATTGCGCCGCAGAATGTCTATTCGTGCGTTGATTTAACATGTAAATGCTTGACGCTTCATTCGCGTCTGGTGTGAACACACCATTAGAATTCATAAAAATGTTACCGGTGACACGGTTTCATTCGCACGCCAGAACCGATACTCACAATTTTTTTTTGGTGAGTGTTAATTTTAAACCCTGGACATATGGCTGTGATTTTAAAGTCCAAATTATTTTGTAAAATATATATTTTGTATAAAATAAAAATGTTTGATACATTTGCAATTTACAGTAATCTGAGATAAATGGAGACCAACCATAGGGTCTGTATTCCAAAGCGTTCATGAACTACAGTGGTTTAAGTTCATATCTGTGCTCAGTGAACTCGTTTAAGAGTCTCTCTCGTGCTTTTGTTTCTTTGTCTCTCTAGTTGATAAAAACAGAGGATCTGGACCCTCGTCATAATTATCTGTTCGGGTTTCATCCTCACGGCGTGCTGGTGGCCGGTGGCTTTGGGAATTTCTGCACGGAAGCGTCCGGATTCTCTCAGATGTTCCCGGGACTCACGCCGTACCTGCTGATGCTTCCCTTCTGGTTCAGAGTTCCCTTCTTCAGAGAATACATCATGTGTGGAGGTGTGTGTGTGTGTTTGCCCTTGATATTTATCCTTGTTGTGTAATGAGATGTTGTGAAAGTGTTGTGTGGAAATGCCTGAACCAGAACCAAGTAGGTGATACAGTCTCACACACACACACACACACACACACACACACACACACACACACACACACACACACACACACACAAAGTTTCTCTGAACGATGAGCAGACGTGCTTTTGTCAGCTGAATGAATGTTGGTATGTTCCTTTGGTTACACTTTACGATAAGATCACATTAGTTAATATATGATGAACAAATTTTGAGCTATGAATACACCGATCAGGCATAACATTATGACCGGTGAGGTGAATAACACTGATGATCTCTTCCTCACGGCTCCTGTTAGTGGGTGGGATATATTCGGCAGCAAGTGAACATTTTGTCCTCAAAGTTGATGTGTTAGAAGCAGGAAAAATGGGCAAGCGTAAGGATTTGAGCGAGTTTGACAAGGGCCAGATTGTGATGGCTAGACGACTGGGTCAGAGCATTTCCAAAACTGCAGCTCTTGTGGGGTGTTCCCGGTCTGCAGTGGTCAGGAGCTATCCAAAGTGCTCCAAGGAAGGAACAGTGGAGAACCGGCCACAGGGTCATGGCTCATTGATGCACTAATGAAACCTTATTGTCAATTGTCGATTTTGCAGGCGACTAAAATAACTAAAATAAAGAAGTTAGGGCTTTCAGAGTTAATGCACTTGACTAAAAAAAACGGTTAATGCCATTATTTTGTTGCTACAAAATATTTTAGAAGAATAACCATTTAAATAGCTTAAAGAAGTATAAGTCTGTATTACCTTTTTTGTCGTTTCTTATGGTTTCAGCTACTCAAGGACATTTTATTTTATCTGGTTGACCCATATTACAATATTTTTAATTAATTGAGGTTAAATTTAGTTTTTAACTTTAAATACCTTTTGTACATGTTTTGTAATTGTCATGGAAATGGCTGTTGTAGATGCTGTGACAAACAAATAATTAGTTATGAACTATCAATACTTCTACAGCATTTATTAATCTTACTTAATGCTATTTTCTGCATTTACTGATACATTTTTAAAGTCAGAAGTTGCATCTGTAAATATTAGTTAATTCAGCATGAACTAACATTTCATTAACTTTAAAAACTTAAACTATTTTTATAAAAAGGCTAGGTTTTTTTATTTTTCTTTCATCTATACACTCACCTGTCAGGATTATTAGGAACACCATACTAATACTGTGTTTGACCCCCTTTCGCCTTCAGAACCGCCTTAATTCTACGTGGCATTGATTCAACAAGGTGCTGAAAGCATTCTTTAGAAATGTTGGCCCATATTGATAGGATAGCATCTTGCAGTTGATGGAGATTTGTGGGATGCACATCCAGGGCACGAAGCTCCCGTTCCACCACATCCCAAAGATGCTCTATTGGGTTGAGATCTGGTGACTGTGGGGGCCATTTTAGTACAGTGAACTCATTGTCATGTTCAAGAAACCAATTTGAAATGATTCGAGCTTTGTGACATGGTGCATTATCCTGCTGGAAGTAGCCATCAGAGAATGGGTACATGGTGGTCATAAAGGGATGGGCATGGTCAGAAACAATGCTCAGGTAGGCCATGGCATTTAAACGATGCCCAATTGGCACTAAGGGGCCTAAAGTGTGCCAAGAAAACATCCCCCACACCATTACACCACCACCACCAGCCTGCACAGTGGTAACAAGGCATGATGGATCCATGTTCTCATTCTGTTTACGCCAAATTCTGACTCTACCATCTGAATGTCTCAACAGAAATCGAGACTCATCAGACTAGGCAACATTTTTCCAGTCTTCAACTGTCCAATTTTGGTGAGCTCGTACAAATTGTAGCCTCTTTTTCCTATTTGTAGTGGAGATGAGTGGTACCCGGTGGGGTCTTCTGCTGTTGTAGCCTTTTGTAGCTCTTTCTATGCTCGCTTTGACTGTAACCGCGGCAACGCGACTCCGCCAAGTGGCGCGTTAGAGGAAATTACTCAGAGCAGCAACAATCACGTGATCTCTGTCTCAGAGGATGAAGTTCGGAGAGCACTCAAGCGTGTGGACGTCAGGAAAGCTGCCGGGCCGGATGGTATTTCAGGTCGTGTTCTGCGGTCCTGTGCTGATCAGCTCGCCGGGTTGTTTACATCTATCTTTAATGAGTCCCTCGCTACATCTGTGGTCCCCACCTCCTTCAAAAAATCCACCATCATCCCTGTCCCTAAGAATAGTAAACCCTCTTGCCTAAATGACTATCGTCCAGTGGCTCTCACGTCTATAGTCATGAAGGTCTTTGAGAGACTCATTAAAAACACCATTTGCGCCTTCATTCCTGACACTTTGGACCCTCTTCAGTTTGCCTATCGTCCCAATAGATCGACTGAAGATGCCATCTCTCATGTCCTCCACTCCTCCCTCACTCACATCGACAGCAAAAGTGGGAACTACGTAAGACTGCTATTTATTGACTATAGCTCAGCCTTTAACACCATAGTTCCCACCAAGCTAACCTCCAAACTCCTGGATCTCGGCCTGAATCCTTCTCTCTGCCACTGGATTGAGGACTTCCTCACTGGCAGGCCTCAGGTGGTGAGAATAGGCCAGTCCACCTCCACCTCCATCACCCTGAGTGTGGGAGCTCCACAGGGCTGTGTCCTGAGCCCCTGCTCTACTCTCTCTACACGCATGACTGTTTGTCCACACACAGCTCCACCTCTATCATCAAATTTGCTGATGATACTGTTGTCCTGGGCCTCATTTCCAACAACAGTGAGGCGGCATACTTGGACGAGGTGGAGCATCTAACATCATGGTGCCAGGACAACTGTCTCTCTCTGAATGTTGGCAAGACCAAAGAAATGATTGTGGACTTCAGGAAGAGACAGCAACGGACATACTCCCCTCATGATCAGCGGGTCACCAGTAGAGAGAGTGAGCAGCTTCAAGTACCTGGGAGTAAACATCTCCGAGGACCTGACCTGGACTGCTCACATTCAGACACAGGTGAAAAAGCCAGGCAAAGACTGTACCACCTGCGCCAGCTGAGGAAATTCAGGGTTTCACCAGCTATCCTGAAAACTTTCTATTTAGGGGCGATAGAAAGTGTTTTAACTCAGTGCATCACAGCGTGGTATGGGAACAGAGACCAGTCATGACCGCAAAGCCCTGCAAAGAGTCGTGCGCTTATCCGAAGCGTATCTCAGGGTCAGCTCTCCGTCTCTGCAGGACGTCTACACCAAACGCTGCAAAGGTAGAGCTACCAAGATCATCAAGGACTCTAATCACCCTGCAAACCCTCATTTCACGCTGCTGCCATCTGGTAGCGCTCAAGCCTGATGGCCAAAACTGAGAGACTCAGGAGGAGCTTCTTCCCCCCAGGCCATCAGACTCCTGAACTTAACATCACGTGACTTCACGTCAGGATAAACATCGATACACTGACATTGCACTGCACTTTCTGTTCTCGTTGTTACTGTGTAACAACCTGTCATAAACCTGTTTGCACATTATACTCTTTATACATTTGTTAACCACATATCTATAAGTCTACAGTTTACTCACTGCAAAGTCTACTTCAATTATTTTATTCCACTTTATCCTTATGTTACCTTTTTTTTTTTTCTCTTGACTTGATTATTTTAATTCTTGACTAGATTATATATATATATATCTACAGATATATATATATATATATATATATATATATATATATATATATATATATATATATATATATATATATATATATATATATATATATATATATATCCTATTTATATCCTATTTCTATTATAATTTCTTCCTTGTGTTTTTAACTGTGAATTTGCACTGTCCATGGAGCGGACCTGTTTACATTTCACTGCCGGTTGTATAGTTGTATATTCTGTATATAACTGTGTATGACAAATAAAACTCTTGAATCTTGAATCTAGCCCATCCGCCTCAAGGTTGTGTGTGTTGTGGCTTCACAAATGCTTTGCTGCATACCTCGGTTGTAACGAGTGGTTATTTCAGTCAAAGTTGCTCTTCTATCAGCTTGAATCAGTCGGCCCATTCTCCTCTGACCTCTAGCATCAACAAGGCATTTTCTCCCACAGGACTGCCGCATACTGGATGTTTTTCCCTTTTCACACCATTCTTTGTAAACCCTAGAAATGGTTGTGCGTGAAAATCCCAGTAACTGAGCAGATTGTGAAATACTCACACCGGCCCGTCTGGCACCAACAACCATGCCACGCTCAAAATTGCTTCAATCCCCTTTCTTTCCCATTCTGACATTCAGTTTGGAGTTCAGGAGACTGTCTTGACCAGGACCACACCCCTAAATGCATTGAAGCAACTGCCATGTGATTGGTTGATTAGATAATTGCATTAATGAGAAATTGAACAGGTGTTCCTAATAATCCTTTAGGTGAGTGTAGTTATTTTAGTACGTCAACTGAAAATTGTGAATGTTGCCTTGGCAACTAGCTGAAATAAAATATAAAACAAATTCAATGTTTTATTCTGTAATGCTGAAAAAAAGTGCTTTTTTTTGAGAGTGACAAATACAGAAACAAAAGATTTGTGAGTTTAAATGTGCTCATTTACTGGTGTAGTAATGTTTTATTAATGAAGAAAAGCACAAGTCTCGTAGTTGATTGTGATGTGTGCGGCCGCTGAGAGTTGAGTCATGTTTCCAGTTTGGTGTTTCTTCAGCCGAGGGTCAGTGGTGTAACAGATTTCACACACTAACTGTATCACGGGTTGATTGTGTAAATCAATGAA
>JAGHMJ010000029.1:2250381-2285381 GCA_018749465.1 Paracanthobrama guichenoti
AATTTTAATTTTAATTTTAATTTTAATTTTAATTTTAATTTTAATTTTAATTTTAATTTTAATTTTAATTTTAATTTTAATTTTAATTTTAATTTTAATTTTAATTTTAATTTTTTAATTTTAATTTTAATTTTAATTTTAATTTTAATTTTAATTTTAATTTTAACCCTAAATTTTAATTTTAATTTTTAAACCTACCTCCTAAAATTAACCCTAACTAATTTTAATTTTAATTTTAATTTTAATTTAAGTCCCATTTAAATTTAATTCCTAACCCTAAACCCTAAAATTTCAACCCACAACCTTAATTTCCCCTGAAACTTAAACAAACTTTTAACTAGTTCAAACCCTGAAATTGCAAAAAAAAAATAGCCCTGAAAGTCAAAACACAAGTACCCACCCAAAACCCAAGTCCAAACCACCCAAATTTTATGTCCCACCCACCCAGGTCCCAACCAAGTCAAACACAAGTCCCACCTAACTCAAACACAAGTCCCACCCACCAAGTCCCAAACACAAGTCCCACCTAAATCAAACACAAGTCCCACCTAACTAAAACACAAGTTAACTCCACCTAAACACAAAAACACAAGTTCTAACCAAGTCAAAACACAAGTTCCACTAAACTGGTCAAACACAAGTTCCAAGTTAAACACAAGTCCCACCTTCCAAAAACACAAGTCCCACCCTGTCAAAACAAAACACAAGTCTAAACCTAACTCAAACACAAGTCCAACCTAAATCAAAACACAAGTCACACCTAACTCCAAACAAACACAAGTCCCACCTAAGTCAAAACACAAGTCACACTAACTCTCAAACTCAAACACAAGTCACACACAAGTCACACCTAACTCAAACACAAGTCCCACTCCACCAAAATCAAAACACAAGTCCAACCCACCAAAGTCCAACCCACCAAACTCAAAAACAAGTCCCACCTAAGTCAAAACACAAGTCACACCTAAGTCAAAACACAAAATGCATAAACTCAACCCTAGGGGTAGGGGTAAATACCATATCTCAGTGCCTGTTGGTGCTAGAGGTCCCAAACCACGCCCAATCGACAGGGCGTGGCCTAATTAGTATATATATAAATTTCAGCTCTCTAGGACCTAAGGGTGCAAAAATACAGGGGTGCACTTGAGGGGGGCAAAATTTTTTATCCCTATAATTCTACCTAACCTAACCCTAACCCTAACCCTAACCCTAACCTAACCCTAATTTAACCTAACCCTAACCCTAATTAACCCTAACCCTTAATTTTAATTTTAATTTTAACCCTAATTTAACCCTAACCCTAAAATTAAATTTAATTTTAAACCCTTTTAAATTTAATTTTAATTTTAATTTAACCCTTTACCTAATTTTAACCCTAAAATTCAAACTAACCCTAATTTTAATTTTAATTTAAATTTAAATTTAACCCTAACCCTAACAAAATTGCAATTTAAAGTCTAACCTACCCAAAACTCAAGTTAAACTAACCCAAACCTATGTCCCACCCAATTTTAAGTCAAACCTAAGTTAAAACTCAAATTTTAAGTCTCACCCTAAGTCAAACCCAAGTCTCACCACACAAGTCCCACCTAAACAAACACAAGTCTACTCTAAGTTCCAAGTCCTAATCAAACACAAGTCTCACCTAAGTCAAAACACAAGTTCCACCCTAAGTCAAAACACAAGTTCCTAACCTAAGTCAAAACACAAGTCCCACCTAACTAAGTCCTACTAAGTTAAAACACAAGTCCCACCTGTTAAAACACAAGTCCCACCTAATTCAAACAAACACAAACACAAGTCAAAACAAGTCCAACCTCCAAAACACAAGTCACTAATCTACACCTAACTCAAAACACAAGTCACACCTAAGTCAAAACACAAGTCACACCTAACTTCAAACACAAGTCACACCTAACTCAAACACAAGTCCCACCCACCTAAATCAAAAAAACACAAGTCCAACCCTCCACCAAAGTCCAACCCAACCAAACTCAAACTCAAAAAATAAGTCCAACTAAGTCCCACTGCCAAAACACAAGTCACACCTAAGTCAAAACACAAAATCATAAACTCAACCCTAGGGGTAGGGGTGTAATACCATATCTCAGTGCCTGTTGGTGCTAGAGGTCCCAAACCACGCCCAATCGACAGGGCGTGGGCATTAATTAGTATATATACGAAATTTCAGCTCTCTAGGACCTAAGGGTGCAAAAATACAGGGGTGTACTTGAGGGGGTGCAAAATCTGCTTTATCCCTATAACCTAACCCTAACCTAACCCTAACCCTAACTAACCCTAACCCTAACCCTAACCCTAACCTAACCCTAACTCCTAACCTAACCCTAACCCTAACCTAACCTAATTTAACCCTAACCCTAACCCTAACCCTAACCCTAATTCCTAATTTTAACCCTAACCCTAACCTAACCTAAAAACCTAACCCTAAATTTAACTAATTAATTTTAACCCTTTAAATTTGCAACCCTAACCCTAAAGCCCTGAAACTGCAAAAACTTTAACTTAAGTTAACCCAAAATTCAAAACTCAATCTAGCCCTGAAAATTGCAAACTCAACCAAACCCCCAACCTAAGTCCTAAGTCCAAACCCATGTCCCACCCACACCCAAGTCCCAAACAAGTCAAACACAAGTCCCACCCAACTCAAACACAAGTCCCAACACAAGTCCCACCTAAATCAAACACAAGTCCCACCCAACTCAAACACAAGTCCCACCTAAGTCAAACACTAAGTCAAAACACAAGTCAAAAACACAAGTCCAAGTCAAAACACAAGTTCCACTAAGTCAAAACACAAGTCCCCCCTTTTAAGTTAAAACACAAGTCCCACCTAAGTCAAACACAAGTCCAACCTAAATCAAAACACAAGTCACACCTAAATCAAAACACAAACACAAGTCCCAACACAAGTCAAAAGTCAAAAGTCACACCTAACTCAAACACAAGTCACACCTAACTCAAACACAAGTCCCACTCAAACACCCAAATCAAAACACAAGTCCAACCCACCAAAGTCCAACCCACCAAACTCAAAAACAAGTCCCACCTAAGTCAAAACACAAGTCACACCCAAGTCAAAACACAAAACTCATAAAACTCAACCCTAGGGGTAGGGGTAATACCATATCTCAGTGCCTGTTGGTGCTAGAGGTCCCAAACCACGCCCAATCGACAGGGCGTGGCCTAATTAGTATATATACGAAATTTCAGCTCTCTAGGACCTAAGGGTGCAAAAATACAGGGGTGCACTTGAGGGGGTGCAAAATTGCTTTTTATCCCTATAACCTAACCCTAAACCCTAAACCCTAACCCTAACCCTACTAACCTTAACCCTAACCCTAAACCCTAACCCTAACCCTAACCCTAATTTTAACCTAATTTTAACCCTAACCCTAACCCTAACCCTAACCCTAACCCTAATTTAAATTTAAAATTTAATTTTAATTTTAACCCTAATTTTAATTTAACCCTAAATTTTAATTAATTTAATTTTAACCCTTTAACCCTAGCCCTGAAACTGCAAAATTTAATTTAATTTTAGCCCTGAAACTGCAAAACTCAATTTTTGAAAATAGTCCTGAAAATTGCAAAATTTCAAGTCCCACCCACCCAAAACTCAAGTCCAACCAACCCAAATTTTATGTCCCACCCACCCAGGTCCCAACCAAGTCAAACACAAGTCCCACCCAACTCAAACACAAGTCCCACCCACCAAGTCCCACCCACCAAAGACACAAGTCCCACCTAACTCAAACACAAGTCCACTCCAAAACACAAGTTCCACCCAAGTCAAAACACAAGTTCCACCTAAGTCAAAACACAAGTTCCACCTAAGTCAAAACACAAGTCCCACTAAGTTAAAACACAAGTCCCAACCCCAAAACTCAAACACAAGTCCAACCTAAGTTCAAACACAAGTCCAACACAAATCAAAACACAAGTCACACCTAACCCAAACACAAGTCCCACCTAAGTCAAAACACAAGTCACACCTAACTCAAACACAAGTCACACCTAACTCAAACACAAGTCCCACCCACCCAAATCAAAACACAAGTCCAACCCACCAAAGTCCAACCCACCAAACTCAAAAACAAGTCCCACCTAAGTCAAAACACAAGTCACACCCAAGTCAAAACACAAAACTCATAAACTCAACCCTAGGGGTAGGGGGTGCAATACCATATCTCAGTGCCTGTTGGTGCTAGAGGTCCCAAACCACGCCCAATCGACAGGGCGTGGCCTAATTAGTATATATACGAAATTTCAGCTCTCTAGGACCTAAGGGTGCAAAAATACAGGGGGGGTGCACTTGAGGGGGTGCAAAAAATTATTTTTATCCCTATAACCTAACCCTAACCCTAACCCTAACCCTAACCTAACCTAACCTAACCCTAACCCTAACCCTAACCCTAACCCTAACCCTAAACCTAATTTACCCTAAACCTAACCCTAATTTTAACCTAATTTTAACCTAACCCTAACCCTAACCCTGAAACCCAAACCTCAACCCTAACCCCTAACCCTAAAACTTAACCCTAACCCTAACTAACCCCCTGAAAAATCAAAACTCAAACCCAAACCCAAACCAAAAAGTCCAACCAAACCCAACCCTAAATGTCCCACCCACCCAGGTCCAACTCCCTCAAACACAAGTCCCACCTAACTCAACTCAAAGTCCACCCACCCACACAAGTCCCACCCAAATCAAAACACAAGTCCCACCTAACTCAAACACAAGTCCTAACCCACCTCAAAACAAAAACAAGTTCCACCTAAGTCAAAACACAAGTCCCACCTAAGTCAAAACACAAGTCCCAACTAACCAAAAACACAAGTCCCACCTAACTCAAACACAAACTCAAGTCCCCTCCAAATCAAAACACAAAGTCCAAACTCAAAACACAAGTCCAACCTAAGTCAAAACACAAGTCACACCTAACTCAAAAACACAAGTCCACCAAAGTCAAAACACAAGTCCTACACCTAACTCAAACACAAGTCCTCCTCAAACACAAGTCCCAAGTCAATCAAAACAAGTCCAACCACCAAAGTCCAAACCCAAAACTCAAAAACAAGTCCCACCCAAGTCAAAACACAAGTCACACCCAAGTCAAAACACAAACTCATGTAAACTCAACCCTAGGGGTAGGGGTGCAATACATATCTCAGTGCCTGTTGGTGCTAGAGGTCCCAAACCACGCCCAATCGACAGGGCGTGGCCTAATTAGTATATATACGAAATTTCAGCTCTAGGACCTAAGGGTGCAAAAATACAGGGGTGTAACTTGAGGGGGTAAGTTCTGCTTTTATCCCCATAAGTCCAAACTTAAACCCTAACCTAACCCCTAAACCTCCTAAAACTAATTTAAGTCCTACCTAACTCTAAACCTAACACTAACTCCAAACCTAAAACCTAAAACCCTAAGTCCTAACTAACCTAAACTAATCCTAACCTAACCTAACCCTAAGTAACAAGTTAACCCTAACCCTAAAACACAAGTCCTAACCTAAGTCAAAACACAAGTCACACCCTAACTCAAACACAAGTCAGCCCTAACTCAAAACCTAAACCCAAACACAAGTCCAACCCACCCAAACCAAAACACAAGTCCAACCCACCAAAGTCAAACCCACCAAACTCAAAAACAAGTCCCACCTAAGTCAAAACACAAGTCACACCCAAGTCAAAACACAAACTGCTCAAAAAAACTCAACCCTAGGGGTAGGGGGTGCAATACCATATCTCAGTGCCTGTTGGTGCTAGAGGTCCCAAACCACGCCCAATCGACAGGGCGTGGCCTAATTAGTATATATACGAAATTTCAGCTCTCTAGGACCTAAGGGTGCAAAAAAATACAGGGGTGCACTTGAGGGGGGGCAAAATAAAATTTTTTTATATCCCTAACCCTAACCCTAACCCTAACCCAACCCTAACCCCTAACCCTAACCCTAACCCTAACCCTAACCTAACCTAACCCTAACCCTAACCCTAACCTACCCCTAAAACCCTCAAACCCTAACCCTAAACCTAACCCTAACTCCTGGCCCCCTAACCCTAACCCTAACCCTAACCCTAACCCTAACCCTAACCCTAACCCTGCCTAAACCCTAAACCTAAACCCTAACCCTAACCCTAACCCTAACCCTAACCCCTAACCCCTACCTAACCCTACACCCTAACCCTAACCCCTAACCCTAACAACCTAACCCTAACCCTAACCCTAATCCTAGCCCTAATCCTAACCCTAACCCCAATCATAATCCTAACCCTAATCCTAGCCCTAATCCTAACCCTAACCCCAATCCTAACCCTAACCCTAACCCTAACCCCAATCCTAACCCTAACCCCCGGTTGGCCTAAAACCTACCCCGGAGACCCACAGCCCGCCTTGACCCAACCTTAGGTTCGCCCAACCTCTTTAAACTAACCCGACACTCACAACCCGCCCTAAACCTACACTCACACCCCAGTCGGTCTAAAACCTACCCCGGCACTCACAGCCCACCCTGACCCTACCTTTAGGTGGTCCAACCCTTCTAAAACTAACCGGACGCCCACAACCCGCCTAAACCTACCCAAGTACCCACAGCCCGCTGGGTTTGAACCCTACCTTTTCAATGGGAACAACTCTGTCTCTTCACTGATGGGGTGGGGTTAGTACACATGGAGTGGCTTTGGCTCTCTGCCTCGCCTTTGTGCTGGCTTGGGGTCCCATTGAGACGGCCAGTTGGGAGAAGGACTGCATAACCGGGCCTGGACCCTTTAGGCCCAGACTCTGGATTTTCAGTCCCCTTATCTGGCCAGTGCCTCTTCCTCTGACTCTGGTGGGATCCCTTGTCCTGGTATTGACTTTGGCGGAGTGTCATGCCACTTCATTGTTTTTCACCACAGAAGTCTGGGATATTGCATGATTTTCCATTACATACAATTCCATATCTTTAAAATCCGTGTACAGGAACCATTCTTAAGAAACATTTGACTGGGTTTTCATTTCAAGTCTAAAATAAATAAACAACTTAAGTTAAATAGGACTTCATTTGAGGGTTTTCACTTTACACGGTCCAATTCATGTTAAAAACCATTCATGTTTAGGTATACAAAAGACATTTACACAAGATAACAAAAAGGTTTTTATCTCCAATTACATCTTTTATTCAATATTTATTTTTTAAAAAACACTTTTATTCTTTTTAAAAAAACGTAAAAAGATTATATACATTATTAGAAACATAATTTTGTTTAATTTATCGATGTCAACCATGACTTCAAAGCTTATTTTATTTTATTCTGAGGTATTGATTATGTTTAAATCAAACAGGAATTGCTCTCTGTTGATTCGTTTCGAGGACGGTGACGTCACGCGCTCTGTACTCACTGCAGCTCACTTCTTCCTGCTCACGGAACACGCAGCAGCTTCTCTCACGCCTCGTCTTTTCAGTGACTTTTGCAATATTTCTCAGTTTCTACAGCGAAATCCGTTTGATTCAGCCTGAAGAAGATACATTTTGTATCGAAACGTCGCGACGAATCAAACGGTGTCTGATTTATTTTGTTATTTGACTTTAAACTGCCGATCGCGGGATGTATCGTCAGCCGCGACCGGTTCATGGAGGAACACTCCACGATCGCGGTTGCAGTTTGAACGCGCCTCCCTTGAGAACTAAATCAGTTTCCTTTAATCTTATTAGGGAAACAGAAAGAAACAAACGTGATTTTAATCACGATTTCCATGATGAAGACTTTTACGCCGCGGATATAATCGGTTTGATGATACACAGCTGCAAACTCGTGAATTCATTAATACCAATTATAGAGGCAGGGACATTGAAATGATTCACCCCAAGAACGGCAATAAATCCTGTTTTCACACAGGTGGGGGTCATGAGTCAAGTGAATTATGCTATGTCTCTGCTTCTCATCTCGGGACAAGACAGACATGCAGAGGACACGGTTTCACCCCGTGTGTCTCGAATAAAAGGAAACGCGATAGAGCCAAACAAAAACGATGGCTCTCGCGCCAACAGGCAATCAGAATTCCAAACAGATTATGTGTCACGTAACAACCAAGAGGGTTTCACTGAACATTACCGCTTTACACCCCAGCGTGGTTATGATTCCGTTTCTGAATATAATTATTCAGATGGTCGACGGTTTTCTGCACCGAATTATTCCACCAGGAATATGAAGAGAACGATTTCGCGCCTCCTCCATGGAGATCAGTTTCTTTGCCTAATTTGGGTCGGATCAACCCGCTGCACTTCAGACACTTTACGCACACGCCTGGAACGATGGCTTCCGTGGGACGAATAGTAACTTCCGCTCAAGGAAAATTCATTGGGGCGAGGAAAATGCACAACGTACACACACAAAACCAACACGAAATTTCTCACCAACAAATCGAACCACGCTGAGGCAGTCACAGCCAAGTGTCGTATGCACCTGCACCCCACAGCTTAAAGCTACCACCAAGCTGATGTACGAGTTGATTCGTGCGGTTCATCATCTAGACAAGATTACTACAAAGAAACGTGATGAGAACACACCGACACGCTTTCAGAGACTGACTGATCTTCTAGTGGCCACTATTAAACCCGCCCACCCGAATCCTAGGGTCGTAAACGCTGCTAGAAGGAAACGCAAGGAACTGGTGTTATAACGCCGCAGCTCATACTTGAGCAACACTATGAAGATTTGATCGAAACACCATCCAGGGCCTTAAAACCAAACGCCTGAAGTTGATTGGCCACGCATGCTCGAGATAGCTACCAATTGGGCGGAGAAAATTACGGGGACAGGTTGACGCCGAAACTATCGAACAGGCGGAAGCCCTGTACACGGCGGAAATTGCTGAGAGACCACGTGTCGTTACGCCTGCGGTTACTGAAACACGACAGGCCGAACAACCACCACCATCACCGAGACGCACGACGCGCAAGCAAGTGGTGGCCTCACCGCCTAATCAGCCTCCCCACCACATATTACAGCACGCCCCAATTAGTTACCGCAGAAGTCCATGTACAAACATCTCCAGGTCAGCGGGATGCATCTTGGGTCACAGGCTCACCTGACAGAGGTGACTGGCACGCCACCACAGAAGAGGAAGCTCCACCTCTGGTGCAGCCCCCAAAGACAGTAACTCAGGGTGTAGTGCTAACGGAAAAGGTGAGACCCATAAAGGTTTTCTCTTCCGTCCCACCAAAAAAATTAACCCTGTGTTTATGAAGGAGAACTCTCTCCTCTTATTTCTCTTGACCAACCTACACAGGTTGGACCCCAGTGTGAAACGGAAGTGGTGAGACCCACACAGGTTTCCCTTTCTGTTCCACTGGAACAAAGAATCCCCGTGACCTCGTCCTTCTTTTGCCCCTGGGCGGGTGGGGGCGGAGCTCGAGGAAGTCGACCATCCTGGGAGTGAAGGGATGGTTCCGACGACCCGAGCGCTTTGAGGCAAACCTCCACCCTCCTCACCTCCTTCCCGATTTTGCATGACCTAGAGGACTTGGATTCTTCACCCAAATCCTTTTCGGGCAACTCGCCCATCTCGAATCTACAATTTTTGAGTCAGACAATATCAACGATAACACAAAGATTTTGTCACCTCTTTCACGATTTCTCCTTGAGCACGAGGACCCTCCGTCCCAACGCCTGGGGCACCTTTACTCAGCCCATCGGTGTCTGAAGGTACCTGTGCGCAAATATTGGTCCCTCCTAGTCCAATTCCACAGATGGCCCCAGACCCCAACGACATCGAACTAATTACTAGTTCGCCGAGCTCTGGGGAAGACCTAAACGCCACGCTAATACAACCAGGAAAACATCGATTGGCGTTTAACGATACATAAAAATACGTGATTTTAGGTGACTCTAACGCAGCTAGGTTCCCTAAATTTCAGAATACCAATTTGCAGATCGATGCCTTTCCAGGAGCTAAGTTCCAACATGCTACAAACCTAATTCAGGGGGCTCAAATCACAGAAGTACCGGAAAAGATCATCCTTTCCTTTGGCCTTAATAATCGCTAACAGCGACTTAAGATCAGAGCGATCAAAGAGCTACAGAACCTCATCAAAGCGACTCGGGACAAATTCCCCAATGCGACATTCTGATCCCTGTCATCAATTTTTCCAGGGCCCTCTCATTGGTAGAACAGCAGATGGTGGAGGCTATCAATGCGTATATCCGGAAGAATTGTGATTTCATTCTCCTCCCAAGTATCTACTTTTATGTGGAGCCCGATGGAATCCATTGAGGCCCGCCACGCCAAGGCGATCTTGTTATACTGGGCCAAGTCTTTAAACTTGTCATTATTTTGAGCAGGATACCTGGTGTTGATAATTTGATAATTAATTTATCAAAGACATTTCTCTTAACTCCCGACCAGCTGCTCAGTACTCCAAAAGGACTCACTTTCATTCCTACTCCGACTGACTTTAAAACAAAAAGATAGAATTAGTCAGTGACTTACAAGCTTACCATCGCCGACTCCAGCTCGAAACACATTTTGAAGGTAAAAACTTCGAGAGAAAAGCTCCTTTACGGGTCCATCCGAATGGATGCCGTCTTTAGCCACATTGCCGAATAACATTAGACAAATTGTTACAGCTGATTGTTATGCCGTCCGTCACCTTAATTGGGGACAAAATGGACGGCACAATCTCACTCGAGCTGAGAGCAGGGCACTTAAAGAGCTTAGTCAAAACACTGATATTGTGATAAAGCAGGCAGATAAAGGAAACGCGGTCGTGATTTTAGATAAGGAACAGTATTTATGGGAAGGACATCGACAACTCGGTGATGGGGAATATTACCGCCCTCTGACCGACCGATTTTTTATGAAACGGCTAGAGAGGTTAGGGACATTCTCGAGGAAATGTGTCAAAAAAAGATAATCAATTGGAAGCAGAGGGATTTCCTCCTGGGCGATGGAAACCCCAGACCCAGACGGTTCTATCTGCTCCCAAAAATCCATAAGAGCCCACATACCTGGAGTAAACCCTACGAAATACCACCCGGACGTCCGATAGTTTCGGACTGCAATAGCGAGTCCTACTTTACGGCCAGGTATGTCGAACACTTTCTCAATCCATTAGCACAGAAACACGACAGCTACATAAAAGACACTTACGATTTTCTTGAGAAGATAGGCTCGACTCCAAATCCCACAGGATGCTTTTTATTCACCATTGATGTCGACAGCCTTCTACACTAACATCGAAACCGATGTTGGTGTGGAGGCGGTCAAGGAATGTTTCAAGAAACACCCCGACCCAAAACGCCCTGATAACTATATAATTAAACTATTAAAGATCAATCTAACTAAAAACGACTTTCAATTTAACTCTAAATTTTATTTACAAACCAAAGGAACGGCAATGGGTAAAGCATTTGCGCCATCAGACGCCAATATTTTTATGGCGCGGTGGGAGGAGTCCGCTTTGGCTTCCCATCCTCTCAAGCCCTTTTCATACTTTCGGTTCCTCGATGACATCTGGGGGTGTGGACCCACTCTGAGGATGCATTTTCGACTTTCATTCAACACCTGAACAACCATCAAAAATCTATCAAAATTAAGTATACGCTCGACCAAGGAGGTTAATTTTCTAGACGTGACACATTTAAGGGAACGAGATTCTCGAAACCGCCGCTTGGATTTTCGTGTTCACTTTAAGGAGACGGACACTCATTCGCTTTTGCACAAAACTAGTTTTCACCCTAAACATACTTTTCAGGGAATTGTTAAATCCCAACTACTTAGATTTCATCGCATTTGTTCTGAACCGTCTTCTTTCTTGCGTGCAACAAAAACTCTTTTTTTCCGCTCTACGCCATCGTGGCTATTCCAGAACTTTTCTCCGAAAAATTCTCAGAACCTTTCGTGAGCCCAAGCGACCAAAGCCCGGAGAAACGGCACCTAAAGACAAATTAATCCCCTTGTGACACACTTCTCGGAGCAGAGCGCATAACTTAATCTAGCTGTTAAAGCCAATTTCAGCAAATTTTTGACTGGGTCCAATTTTTGCAAAAGCATAAACCGATTGCAGCATTTAGAAGAAACAAAACCTCAAAGATGTTTTAGTACACAGCAAATTGCAGACAGCGCCTAACTATAGCAAAAGTAGCACTATTAAATATTTTGCGCCCAAAAAGTCATTAAAAGTAGGTCCACGGGTCGGATCTTTCATTTATCACATGTTTTAAATGGCCGAGTGTCCAACTGTGTATATTTGATATTTTGTACCAGATGTAGAAGGCAGTACGTTGGGCAGACAAAAAATGAGCTCCAATATCGTATATACCAACATGTGTACAATATCACACACAAAATTGAAAAGCGCAGGCATTTGGTTCTACATTTTCTGTCCCATGGACTGACCTCTCTACGCTTCTCGGGCCTACAGACATGTGCTTTTTGGACCCTGAGCGACCGTCTTAGGGCAGAAAAGCTATGGATGAAACGCCTGGACACAATGTTCCCTAAAGGCCTTAATGAGATGTGAGCGGTCAGTGCGTACTCCATTTTTTACTTAGTAGGAGTGGCTGGCACTGCAACCCTTCTCAAACCTACCGCCATACACTCAATCTGCCTAAAACCTAACCCCTACACCCACAACCCACCCTAAACCTAACCTCACACCCCAGTCGGCCAAAAACCTACCCCTACACCCTAACCCTAACCCTAACCCTAACCCTAACCATAATCCTAACCTTAATCCTAGCCCTAATCCTAACCCTAACCCCAATCATAATCCTAACCCTAATCCTAGCCCTAATCCTAACCCTAACCCCAATCCTAACCCTAACCCTAACCCTAACCCCAATCCTAACCCTAACCCCCGGTTGGCCTAAAACCTACCCCGGAGACCCACAGCCCGCCTTGACCCAACCTTAGGTTCGCCCACCCCTCTTTAAACTAACCCGGACACTCACAACCCCCGCCCTAAACCTACACTCACACCCCCAGTCGGTCTAAAACCTACCCCGGGCACTCACAGCCCACCCTGACCCTACCTTTAGGTGGTGGTCCAACCCTTCTAAAACTAACCCGGACGCCCACAACCCGCCTAAACCTACCCAAGTACCCACAGCCCGCTGGGTTTGAACCCTACCTTTTCAATGGGAACAACTCTGTCTCTTCACTGATGGGGTGGGGTTAGTACACATGGAGTGGCTTTGGCTCTCTGCCTGCCTTTGTGCTGGCTTGGGGTCCCATTGAGACGGCCAGTTGGGAGAAGGACTGCATAACCGGGCCTGGACCCTTTAGGGCCCAGACTCTGGATTTTCAGTCCCTAACCCTAAACCCTAACCCAACCCTAACCTCTAACCCTAACCCTAACCTAACCCTAACCTAACCCTAACCCTAACCCTAACCCTAAAAACTGCAAAACTCAACCCTAACACAAGTCCCACCCAACTCAAACACAAGTCCCACCCACCAAGTCCCACCCAAGTCAAGACACAAGTTCCACCCAAGTCAAAACACAAGTCCCCACCCAAGTCAAAACACAAGTCCCACCAAGTTAAAACACAAGTCCCACCCAACTCAAACACAAGTCCCACCCAAGTCAAAACAAAAGTTGCACCCACCCAAGTCAAAACACAAGTCCAACCCACCCAAGTCCCAGCCAACTCAACACAAGTTCCACCCAAGTCAAAACAAAAGTTGCACCCACCCAAGTCAAAACACAAGTCCAACCCACCAAAGTCAAAACACAAGTCCCACCCAAATCAAAACACAAGTCACACCCAACTCAAACACAAGTCCCACCCACCCAAATCAAAACACAAGTCCAACCCACCAAAGTCCAACCCACCAAACTCAAAAAACAAGTCCCACCCAAGTCAAAACACAAGTCACACCCAAGTCAAAACACAAAACTGCGAAACTCAACCCTAGGGGTAGGGGGTGCAATACCATATCTCAGTGCCTGTTGGTGCTAGAGGTCCCAAACCACGCCCAATCGACAGGGCGTGGCCTAATTAGTATATATACGACATTTCAGCTCTCTAGGACCTAAGGGTGCAAAAATACAGGGGGGGTGCACTTGAGGGGGGGTGCAAAATTCGTTTTTATCCCTATAACCCCTAACCTAACCTAACCCCTAACCCTAACCCTAACCTAACCCTAACCCTAACCTAACCTAACCCTAACCCTATTTTTGTCTAAGGATTTAACGTCGACCTCCCTCAGGAGGCAGAGGAAAGCTCCTAAATGAACAGGAACTTGCTATTGTCAACACTGTGATTTGCTGATAATGAAATAAAACTGAAGGGCATCCCATAAAGCTACTCTGAGATGGGCCATTCATTTCTTTTAATTATTATTGAATTTCTGTAGCAAAAGAAACAATTCATGCATTTACTAAGTCCAACAAAACAAATGTAGAGAGGCTTCAAGACACACAATCGATAATCAATAAAATATACTGTCTATTGTAAAAAGGGCAGACCTGACAAAATCATGCAGTTTCTGTATTTCCATCTGGTGTTAGTGTTTTTATGACAGTGTTCTATGATTGACTAAACTTCACTGGCTTCCTGTTGCCAGTCGTATCCAGTTTAAACTCTTGGTTTTAGTCTATAAAGCCAGTCATGGCCCTGCACCAAAATACCTAACTGAATTAGTCCAGCCATATGTTCCTGCCCAGACCCTCAGATCTAGCAGCGAAAACCTGCTTGTCATCCCCAAGGTTAAATGCTCTACTGTGGGTGGAAGGGCTTTTAGTGTTACTGGTCCCAAACTATGGAATAAGCTGCCCCTGAATATCCGTAACGCACCTACTCTCCAGACTTTTAAGCAATCTGCTTAATCTGCTTTCTCTCACCTTCTCTTCCTTCATGTTATCTCACACTTCCTATGTTTTGCTTTATGACCACTTATTGTATTAATGTTCTTTTGATTTTATAACATTGTTGTTGTCTATCTGTAGTTATTTGTTGTACACCCACTGATTGTACTTTTGTACTCCATTGTGAAGCGACCTTGGGTTCTTGAAAGGCGCTATATAAAATAAACATATTATTATATTATTAAATGTTCCTGTTGGAAGAGAACATGTGTTGGTGTATTGTTGTTACATCCCCAGGGACATACGAGTATTTCTGGGTTTCTTTTCCCTTTTTCTTTTGTGAGGCATTGTGAGACTTTAACAGGTGGTGATTGCCTGCCTGACCCTACCATGAGGGCATGCTCTTCTCATCCCGTTCGATGCTCAACACGTGCTGTGGCAAAGCTGGAGACAGTTTTTTTGTTCTGATGCTGACTTATGTTTGCTTTTTTTCTCTTTGTTTGAACTTAAGTTGTGTTGCCATTTTGTGTTTGTTCACCCTTGTTAAAACTTCTTATGTGAGAGATTTTAAGTCCTTTGAGTTGTGTTAAAGGGAAGTCCATCCGGATGGAGACAAGGGGCTAGGTAAGATATCACGTGACATACATGGGCACAAGCAGGTTAGGATCGTTTGCTTAGACACACTAGGTTAGTGGGTTTGTGCCACATTCTGTATTTTCTGTTTGGCAGATAGTATAGGGAAGTTCAAGGCATCATGGACGTAGTTTGAAACCATTTAGCCAGATTTTTTTGGGGATTATATTATTTTTGTTTCTTTGGCACAATCCAGTTCTCCCCAGATTCAATTATATACATTTTGTATTTCATTATGGGTTTATTCATTTGTGGTTAATTGTTGGGTTTAATATTAAATTGTTGTTTTATTTATGATATTTGTGTGAAGACCAATCCTGTTAAGACAAGAAAGAAAAACAACGGAATCCACAAAAAAATATATATGTATATATACGTAACAAATGTAAGAGACGACTTTAAAATGTTAATATTTTAATCAACCTCAGTTAATGTTAAAAATGGATTCTTATTGCAAAATGTTACGATTTCATATAAATCCAAACAGTCATGCTTAAACATGGCCATCTTCACACATAAAGTCATAGCATTGAAATTAGACACAGTATAGGTCATTGCATAACAGACTCGAGATGGGTATAAACTAATGCAAATAGCCTAGATGGTAACAAACGTGACAATAAACATTTGGGTCGGACTTGCGTGTGTTTTTGTCACGTTATTTTAACCGCTTGAGATATTAATGTTAGCATCCTCTCAGCCTCGATGGCATTAATACAGCATCTAGTCAACAGATGAATTGCTTAATAGTGATAGGAAAGCATGTACAGTAGTGTATAACATAACGTCATCGTTTTGTTGTCTAGGTTTTAAATTCGTTTTTTGAAGTGTGCAGCCTCACGCGTCAGTCACTATAGCAACGGAGCAGCACAGACAATGAAACCAACCGCGGTTGTGCGAGCACTTGTTTGCACTTGTTTGCACTTGTTTGCACTTGTTTGCGGTCTTCCGAATGTATTCGGTAGTAAGTAACGAAAATGCTTTGGGGAAATGTAGGAGTAAAAGTAAGAGTTAAAAACTCAGGTAAAGAGACAAAAAAAAAAAAAAAACTCAAGTAGGCTATTAAGTATTATTACTTCGTTACATTACACCACTGCCAGAACTTCTAGAAACACATCAGACCCCATTAGATCTCAGACCTGTATAGAGAATACAGAAGTTAGCATGACACGTTGAATGAATGAATGAATGAATGAATGAATGGCAGAACATTGGCACAGGCCAGCTGCTAATAGACTGTAAGACCGCCTCAGTTACACAGCTAGGGATGCAGCAAATATTTATGTAGCACATCTAATTAAAAAAAATTTTTTTTTTAAAAAGCATTCATAACCTTTTAGCAAATGAATGTTTATATAAGCAGTACAGAAAGGGAATAACATGTACTGTAATTCTTACATTTTTATCCCAAGTATTGTTACGTACAGCACCATTTTACTACGATCAGAGGATTGAAGGCGTGTATTCCTAAACATCATTACATGCCATACTTCAGAACAGATTTTATTTTTCCTTTAACACTAGACTCAAGGGACTTAAACCTTGAAGCTGTTGATAATTTATTTCTAATAACATAATGAAGCTGTGACATTACAAAATAAACAACATTAAAACAAACTTCTCGCTCTGAATGATCCTAACCTTCACGCGCTTCCTTCCTCTCCAGCCTCCATCACAGGAGGGCTTTTATACTCATGGACACAGCCATTGACAGACATGCATTAACTTCACCAAATAAACTAACCTCAGTATTATAAGCTTTTTAAGTGAGTTAATTATAACATATTATATAACAATATATTTCACCATTGTAAACACTTTCAATTAAAAAAACACAATAAAAAAATCCACTTTAGGTTTCTCCCACCTCCCATGATGCACCACAGCAAAGCTGTCCTGACGGGTTCTCAAATCAACTGATTTTTGTTTGATTTTCCAACGTAAATCACAGGACTGGTGAAATGAAGCCTCTTCAGTTTTTGAAGCTTTTCTCTTATTATTTTGGGTAAAGATGCAAAACATCAAGAGTGTAGAAAACAGCGCCACCTTGCGGCAGGTCAAATGTATAGCAGTCATAAACCCGAGAGTACAGCTCCGTTGTTTTATCCATTAAGCACAAATAAAAGCCTAACAACGCTAAATGTTCAGTTTTCTGATAATATAATTCACATATTAAAGTGTGGCAATACATTAAATGTAACAATAATTATAATAAAACTAATTATAATAATACCAACAGAGTTGTTTGATGCAAGTAAATGGTGCTGTAATTATTTTATGGTTTTTATACTATGGCAGAATATATGATAATGTAATAGGCTATCCACCTTATTTTGCAACACAGAAGTAAACATGATGACTTACTTCCTTCTAATGGGTTAGGGTTAGTTCAAACCCAATGGGTTAGGGTTAGGGTTGGTTCAAACCCAATGGGTTAGGGTTAGGGTTAGTTCAAACCCAATGAAACCCTGTGATGGTGAACATGTACCACAGCCGCGGTGCATCACACGTTCAGTTATTCTGAGAATCGTGTACCAAACGCCATCTCTGCGTTCTGTGACATTCATCTGGGAACGCTTCGTGTCATTTCACCAGATTTATAACAAATCATTTGTAAACCTACGCCAACACAGGAGAATACATCAATGTGTTTCCAATAAACTGTTCATTCATCGCAATTTCAAAATAAACGTTTAAACCCTCGCTGCGAGTTTGCATGTTTTGATGCACACATGTTATTGTTCAAGAAATTACAGTGGCTGTAGCATTTCCACTGTAAAGAAGTGGCCAGATATTAAAGGGATAATCTTCCGTGGGTCTGCCATTAATGAAGTAGTACAGAAATGTCCGGTTTCTCACAAATGTGTTGCTCAAATACACACAAGAGAAGTACACAAACTACTGCTGCGTTAGGAACCCTAATAACGTCATGTCACGTCCACTGCACCGTGTCACGCATTAAGCACGCGCAGAGCCCTCAACGCGACAGATACAGGAGAAAACTCAAATAATACAAACAGAACGTATCTCACCAATATACTGGCCTAATTTCAGTTACATTTACATTTTAGGCTATGTAGTTTTAATTTTTAGATTTGTATTGTATTAACAACTCGGCTGTATGTGGACACCTTTCGAGTAGAAATGCATATTGCAAATTGTGTTGCAAATAAAACTCCCATAGCCCATAACTACTGTAGTTTTAGCTTATTTTAATATATAAATTCAGTTCAATCATCAAACATTTGTATGACTTGCTTGACATAAAGCAGTAACTTGACTTGATTCTCACGAACAAAAACAAAAAATAGCTTGGACTTGCTTGTGACTTGAAGGGTTAGACTTGAGACTTACTCCCAGCTCCTCTGGTAACCGCTGCGTGATCCAGTGTCACAGGCGGAACCATCCGCGGTTGTTCGCTCGACGCCGGGAGGAATTGGAGGTTGCGCTCCACACATACATGGAAACGGATACGAGGTGAGAGGGAATTATGCTCGTGTTCGCGTTCATTAATATTTTTACTTTTGTGTTGTGAACAGTTTTGAAGTAATTTATGTATGCGTGCCAGTTTTAATTAACTGAACTATAAAAGGCCGTTTGACCGACCGCGAGTCTTTAGTTTGATATCGAGTCCACATTAACTGAGACATTCATAAACATTTGAAAAGATACCGTTTCTGCAGTCTATGGTCGTGATTCTGCTAATGAAGTAAAGAGACGTGTTCGCTTATGTGTTGATTTCTGGCACACATTGACCCTGGCTGTGTTGATCTTCAGCTGATTTGCAGGATGTCATCAGTGATTTGTCATGGATTTCAGAGCAGTAAACAGGACTTCCGGTTCGGCCCCTGGACGGTCAGCGCGGTCAAGACCCACATCATGAAGTCCAAAGACATTGAGAGGTGAGGGATGGAGAAACTGTCCTTTCCTGTTCCTAACCTGCACGAGTTTCTTTCTTCTGATGAACACAATGGAAGAGGTTTAGAAGAAGGTTGTGAAGCACCATCGGAAATATCATCATCTTTTGTGTTCAGCAGAAGAAACAAAATCATACAGGTTTGGAACAACTTCAGGATGTGTAAATAATGACAGAATTTACATTAATATGTGGACAGACATTAAGGGTGGGCGATCTTCTCAATTTCATATCACAATCTTATAACAAACAATCTAACAAATCATGTTGAGATGAATTATGGAGAATATCCAGACTGGATCAAGCCTAACACACCTGCAAACTTGTTGCTTTTCGGCGACAATCGCCGTTTTCTTGGTCAATTGGGTCATTTACGTGGACGCCAACTAATCGCTAACAATTCTCGTTTTTAATTGATACTGATATGGATTCTTATTCTCAATATATTTTACTCTTTGTTTCTTGTTACTGCCTGAACTCCCGGGACTATGGCATCTTCCAGCCGGCCAGACCTAACGTATCACGGCCCTGCCCGACGGGCTATTTTAAATGGTGAATAAAATCCCTTTCTTGTTTTGCGTTGTTGACTCTTGTTATCTGAAGGAAAAATAAGGCCGCGGATGTTTTTGATGCCGATTTGTCCGCAGTAAAGTTTAGCCAGTGTGTGTGTGTGTGTGTGTGTGTGTGTGTGTGTGTGTGTGTGTGTTCGTGATGAGTGGATCGCCGTTATATCCGTGGGTCAGGCGGAGCAAATAATAAAACATAACATTGTAATTAACTGCGGATGAATGAGAGAGAAATGAATGTTGATTTTATTAAAGACATGAAGCTCTCATTTCACTGTAAAACACAAGGAACGTTTTCAAAGCCGGTGTCTCCTCAGGGATAACTAATCATGGATAACATATGCTTAGAGCGCCTCTTAGTGGACAGTATATAAAACACAAAGGAAAAACCCTACATGGGATAATTTAACAGTTTTACCTAAAAATATACACTAACTTCATAGAATTTTCCAACATAACGATTGGAAATATTAACGTGTTTAACTTTTTTTTTTTTCTTCAGGTTTGCGGAATTAACCAAATTAAAAATAAAAGGAAGGAAAGTCAAGTAACGTGGGAGAGTTTTAGTGAAGTAGTTTAACAGGATGAATCAGGTGTTGGGTAACGGCCGTGAAGCCGTAATGATAATACATTAATAAAGCCTATAAAAGCCTGCAGTGGAGAGAACGGTGACAGTCACTGTGTGTGTGTGTGCGTGTGTGTGTGCGTGCGTGCGTGTGTTTTAAAATGTTAAGAGGCGCATAGATTTAAGTTGGTGTTTCAGTTCTACACAGACAAAAAGATTTTTACTTAAACTGTGGTCTTCATGAGAAAGAATGGAAGGAGCTAAAAATGAAATTCAACACCGCCCATATAATTGCACGTGAAAAATTTAAACGCGTTTATTCTTTTGTGGCACTTGAAAAAATTATTTGGTGCCTAACTTTTTCCCTTATAGGAGCCAATGGCTCCTTAACTGATGTTTTTGTCTGGAGCCCTGCTATGGACTTAAAACACAGATTGCATTAAACAATGTTTATGTGCTAACCCATGAATTAAATATACACTCACCTAAAGGATTCAAGATTCAAGAGTTTTATTTGTCACACACACAGTTATATACAGAATATACAACCGGCAGTGAAATGTAAACAGGTCCGCTCCATGGACAGTGCAAATTCACAGTTAAAAACACAAGGAAGAAATTATAATAGAAATAGGATAAAAAAGTACTATATATATATATATGTCTGTAGAATTATAAATAATCAAGTCAAGTAGAAGAAAAAAGTTAAAAAAATAAGAATAAAGAAGTGGAATAAAATAAGTGAGGTAAACTGTGCAGTGAGTAAACTGTGGACTTATAAATATGTGGTTAACAAATGTATAAAGAGTATAATGTGCAAACAGGTTTATAACAGGTTGTTACACAGTAACAACGAGAACAGAAAGTGCAGTGCAATGTCAGTGTATCGATGGTCACGTGATGTTAAGTGACTGAGTTCAGGAGTCTGATGGCCTGGGGGAAGAAGCTCCTCCTGAGTCTCTCAGTTTTGGCCATCAGGCTTCGGGAAGCGCTTACCAGATGGTAGCAGCGTGAAATGAGGGTTTGCAGGGTGATTAGAGTCCTTGATGATCTTAGTAGCTCTACCTTTGCAGCGTTTGGTGTAGACGTCCTGCAGAGACGGGAGAGCTGACCCTGAGATACGCTCGGATAAGCGCACGACTCTTTGCAGGGCTTTGCGGTCATGACTGGTGCTGTTCCCATACCACGCTGTGATGCACTGAGTTAAAACACTTTCTATCGCCCCTAAATAGAAAGTTTTCAGGATAGCTGGTGAAACCCTGAATTTCCTCAGCTGGCGCAGGTGGTACAGTCTTTGCCTGGCTTTTTTCACCTGTGTCTGAATGTGAGCAGTCCAGGTCAGGTCCTCGGAGATGTTTACACCCAGGTACTTGAAGCTGCTCACTCTCTCCACTGGTGACCCGCTGATCATGAGGGGGGAGTATGTCCGTTGCTGTCTCTTCCTGAAGTCCACAATCATTTCTTTGGTCTTGCCAACATTCAGAGAGAGACAGTTGTCCTGGCACCATGATGTTAGATGCTCCACCTCGTCCGAGTATGCCGTCTCATTGTTGTTGGAAATGAGGCCCAGGACAACAGTATCATCAGCAAATTTGATGATAGAGGTGGAGCTGTGTGTGGACAAACAGTCATGCGTGTAGAGAGAGTAGAGCAGGGGACTCAGGACACAGCCCTGTGGAGCTCCCACACTCAGGGTGATGGAGGTGGAGGTGGACTGTTCTTAGGGACAGGGATGATGGTGGATTTTTTGAAGGAGGTGGGGACCACAGATGTAGCGAGGGACTCATTAAAGATAGATGTAAACAACCCGGCGAGCTGATCAGCACAGGACCGCAGAACACGACCTGAAATACCATCCGGCCCGGCAGCTTTCCTGACGTCCACACGCTTGAGTGCCCTCCGAACTTCATCCTCCGAGACAGAGATCATGTGGTTGTTGCTGCTCTGAGAAATTCCCTCTGACACGTCACTTGGTGGAGTCGCGTTGCCGCGGTTACAGTCATTACAGGATTATTAGGAGCACCATACTAATGCTGTGTTTGACCCCCTTTCGCCTTCAGAACTGCCTTAATTCTACGTGGCATTGATTCAACAAGGTGCTGAAAGCATTCTTTAGAAATGTTGGCCCATATTGATAGGATAGCATCTTGCAGTTGATGGAGATTTGTGGGATGCACATCCAGGGCACGAAGCTCCCGTTCCACCACATCCCAAAGATGCTCTATTGGGTTGAGATCTGGTGACTGTGGGGGCCATTTTAGTACAGTGAACTCATTGTCATGTTCAAGAAACCAATTTGAAATGATTTGAGCTTTGTGACATGGTGCATTATCCTGCTGGAAGTAGCCATCAGAGAATGGGTACATGGTGGTCATAAAGGGATGGACATGGTCAGAAACAATGCTCAGGTAGGCCGTGGCATTTAAACCATGCCCAATTGGCACTAAGGGGTCTAAAGTGTGCCATGAAAACATCCCCCACACCATTACACCACCACCACCAGCCTGCACAGTGGTAACAAGGCATGATGGATCCATGTTCTCATTCTGTTTACGCCAAATTCTGACTCTACCATCTGAATGTCTCAACAGAAATCGAGACTCATCAGACCAGGCAACATTTTTCCAGTCTTCAACTGTCCAATTTTGGTGAGCTTGTGCAAATTGTAGCCTCTTTTTCGCTATTTGTAGTGGAGATAAGTGGTACCCGGTGGGGTCTTCTGCTGTTGTAGCCCATCCGCCTCAAGGTTGTGCGTGTTGTGGCTTCACAAATGCTTTGCTGCATACCTCGGTTGTAACGAGTGGTTATTTCAGTCAAAGTTGCTCTTCTATCAGCTTGAATCAGTCGGCCCATTCTCCTCTGACCTCTAGCATCAACAAGGCATTTTCTCCCACAGGACTGCCGCATACTGGATGTTTTTCCCTTTTCACACCATTCTTTGTAAACCCTAGAAATGGTTGTGTGTGAAAATCCCAGTAACTGAGCAGATTGTGAAATACTCAGACTGGCCCGTCTGGCACCAACAAACATGCCACGCTCAAAATTGCTTAAATCACCTTTCTTTCCCATTCTGACATTCAGTTTGGAGTTCAGGAGATTGTCTTGACCAGGACCACACCCCTAAATGCATTGAAGCAACTGCCATGTGATTGGTTGATTAGATAATTGCATTAATGAGAAATTGAACAGGTGTTCCTAATAATCCTTTAGGTGAGTGTACATTGATTCTTATTAAATCTACTCATGTTATTCAGTCAAGAGCAGGGAGTGATTTTGTCTTTGGTTGAACATTAATGACAGACAGCAGCAGGTTTTGCTTTATAAGACCGAATGCATGGTTCTAATATAATGACACGTGTCCGATTTCTTTCCTAACCGGTCATTCTCTTAAGACATAACTGACTGACGGATCAGAGTCTTTCATAGTTTAATGTGCTTTTATTAACCCTTTTTAAATAAAGCATGTCACGTCACATGATTTGACTGACTTGGTTAGGGTTAGGCTTTAAAGGATGGGTGAAAGCACTCCGTTTTAAAAGAAAGGAACGGTATGCGTCACAATGATCATTTTATCTTGATTATCATGTTTTCATAATCATAGGCCGAAGCCAAAATCGAAGCTAAAGTTAGATTCATCGCACAGCCCTACTGCTGTTGAATAGTTGAAGACACATGATATAATCTGGCCAATCACAGCCGTCTAGTAGGCTGTCATTAGCTGCGTTTACATGGACCCTTATAATCCGATTATTACCGGACTTTAGCACAATCGGAAAAACAAAGTCACATGTAACTACGTCATTCGGAATTAATTGGCCAGGGTTAGGGTTAGGATTGTAAGGGGTGTGTTATTCCTTTTGTAATCCGGATTCAAAACTGAAACTGGAGAGGACTGCGCAGACCCGCAGAACAAGCTGTTCTTCCTGTTGAATAAAGTGTCATAAACGAGTGTCCTATCATTCTGAAACTCTCCATCCCACCAGTCCCACCAGTCCTTGTGTCAGACTCTCATCCACAGACGACGGGTGTGGGAATGGGCGATTTTACTGTTTGATCAATATAAGCAGCACGGCATCACGGTTCATGTGCTCGTCGTCTCCTAATTAAGACCCGGAATAGAAAAATATTAAAGCCTGCTTTTTAAAACAAAGGAGGATGGTTTGTGTGCAACAGCAGTGGGAAACTACATTCGTGAAGTGTGCGCATGTCAAAACATTAAATCCCATCAGAAGCTTGTGACATAAACATGCACATCAATCCCATCACTTTTAGCATTCATGTAAACACTACGGTCGGATTCATCAATCGTAATAAATTAATTCAGACTGAAGCAAAAAGTGTCCATGTAAACGTAGCTATTGGTGAATTTTTAACATTATTACGAGGACATGAAAGATCATGATCTCAACGCTTCACTTGAAAAGTAGACCGTGGATGCCTTCATGGGTGATCACGATATAAATTGTCAGATCGCCCACCCCTAACTGGCGTAATCTGAGCGGTTGAGTCTGATTCTGTCGCAGGTTGGCGGAGACGATGCACATGCCGGCTCTGCCAGAGATGCTGTTTGGTGATAATGTGTTGCGCATTCAGCACACCGACGGTTTTGGAATTGAATTCAATGCGATTGATGCTCTCAAACGTGTCAACAACATGCAGGACTCTGTGAAAGTGGCTTGTGCCCAGGAGTGGCAGGAAAGCAGGTATAGTTTTGTGTTATTCATTATAGTCTGGAAAGATGCTTTGACTCAGGAGGAATCTCTGCTGTATCTGTACAGGGCCGAGGCGGAGCATTCAAAGGACGTGGTGAAACGCTACGATTGGACTTACACAACCGATTACAGAGGGACCTTACTGGGAGAGCACATGCAGATTAAGGTATTCTGTGCTTTAACACTTCAACTAGCAGAATGTGGAGTGTCTCTTACTCAGAAAGAGCTTGTGAACAGGTGACGCCGACCACTGATCGGATAGACATGGAGAAGCTGAAAGCGCGAGAACAGATCAAGTTTTTCGAGGACGTGCTGCTGTTCGAGGACGAGCTGCATGATCACGGCGTGTCTATGATCAGTGTGAAAATTGTGAGTTTCGTCAGCTTCGTCTACAGATTTGCAGCATTAATAGTCAGCATATGACAGCTGATGTCTGGTTTCAGAGAGTGATGCCCACCAGCTTCTTTCTTCTGCTGCGGTTCTTCTTGCGAGTGGACGGAGTGCTGATCAGGATAAATGACACGCGTCTTTATCACGAGGCAAGTCGGCATATCACCAAAATATAGAATACCAACTGTTGAATGCTTTATTGTTCAAATATGATTTAGCATTTCTTCATTGTTCTGCAGGCTGGAAAAAACCACATGCTTAGAGAATTCAGCACACGTGAAAGTCAAATATCAGACCTCCAGGTGAGTGCTGCTTTACATTTACATTTATGCATTTGGCAGACGCTTTTATCCAAAGCGACTTACATTGCATTCAAGGTACACATTTTTACATTTTGTCAGTTCTTGCTTTCCCTGGGAATCAAAACCATGACCGTGGCGTTGCCAGCGCCACGCTCTTATTGTTTGAGCTACAGGAAAGCTAATTCAACTTTAACTGCTTATTCAACAAATAATTTACCCCCAAAAAAAATTACCTAAAAAAAATCACTCTGGGCCAGTGTGTGTGTTAGGCTAAGTATAAGTTTAGCATGGATATATTTTCACTCGCTGAACACTCTGAGCACTTGAGTTTCACTCTTCGTCAAGTGATCTGTCTATTTCAATTAGGGTTTAGTATCGAGAACCAGTTCCAAAATGCCAAAAACCGGGGATTAGATAAGACGTGCGCATTTCAAATCCGCTTATCGATTCCTGACTAACCTAACCCTGACCATAATTTTATTTATTCAAAGTCTCCATGAATACTTGTTTAGTTAATGGATGATTCACCATTTCTGAACAAATCTTTTAAGAACAAGCAGAAGATATGCTGGGTTCTTTGGTTGTGGGCGGAGCTAATGTGCAAACAGCAATCTCATTGGCTGGTGCTCATCTATTACTCAGACTGCTATTACTGTCCCTGTTTTAATTTCAGCAAATCAGTTCAAGCGAACGCTGACAACGTGATTAATATTCATGAACCCAGCAGCTCATCAATCCTTAGTGCGTTGTATATTGTTATTAGCAGTAGAATAAATAGTAGTATTATTATCTATTATTACTATTATATTACTAGTATAATTACTATTATTTATTACTATTATTAATTTATTTTATTTTTTTAAACAGAAACATTGAATGAGCAACAATATCTTAAGCATCACCACCAGCCCTAAATTCAGTTAAAATGACATGCATGGTTTCCAAGTTTTAGTTCTAAATACTAAATTTCTATCATTAAATAATATATTAAATAAAATATAAAATATTTCAGTCTGGCTAGTAAATGTTATAATTTTACTTATTGTAACTGATTCTATTGCCAAGGTGTGCGTAGAGGGTTATGATCAGGGTGGGTTTGTAAAACATATTTTTATTGGTTATTACTTAAAACATTCCTTGTAACGGATTGGACAGCTTTTGTCAAAGAATGCTGTGCTAAGTAACAATAATGCACTTTTGTTGAGTAACTCATTTGATTGGTTTTCAGCGCTGTGTGTCATGACGCTGAACAGACCATGACACGTATAGCTGAGCTGAGGTACAGACGTAAGGAAAATCATCGGTAAAAAGTCAGCAGTAGCTATGAATGTACAAACTGTTGAGGGAAAGAAAAAGACTTTTCGAACAAGTGGCACATTGATAACGCAGGGAAAACGAGGGAATGGTTAGCCTACCTTCCCGACGACCAGTCCATGCACTGTACTTGCTGCTGAACTGTCGTCAGAAAATGCAAACAATTAGTTTGTTAGAGGAACAACTAACCTTAAATTGGAGGCAATAAAAGACCATGATGAGTCATCCAAGTCTCATATCAAGTGCACTGCCATACAGCCAGTGTCGCACCGCTACTAGCTTAACTACATTTCTCAGTAGCCCAGTTACTTTTAAAACAGTGTAGCTTTTCCAGTAGCTAACTACTTTATCCAGCAAGTAGTGGTGTAGCGCGACCTAAAGCTACATTCCGTTTTGGGTTCTGACGAGAACGAGCCTGTAATGAGCGAAGTGGACCGGTGTGACGCTCGGCTCAATGATCCGCTCTCTGCAGATGCGCTCCACTCATGATCCACTCACCGGTAAAACAACGCTCGCTTAAATCCTGCTCAGACATGAAATGTATCTGTACTGTAGCCATTAAACAATGTATTTTGTTTCATATTTATGTTTAAATATTGTAATGTTATTTTTGAATTTCATCTAGGCTATTGATTATGAAAAGTGCAAAGATGCGTAATATGTCAGACAGAGTGGGTCAGAAATAATTTTGACCACTTAAATTTTTTTTTTTCTTTCTTTAAAGTGAATTTAGTTTTTTATAAATTGTATCTTAATTTTAATCAATGTTTCATCAGCCAATTGCCTGGATTTAATAAGTAAGAAGCAAATAGACTATAGCAGACAATAATTGTGACATGGAGGCGCCGGAGCGATCACTTGCGTTGCACATGAACTGGAGCGTCTCATAAATAAACCGAAACTCAGCTGGCTACTTTTCTCACAGACATGAGAAATGTGTATAGAAAGCTTGAAATGTCAACTTTTAAATGAAACCATTCGAAACCCAAAGAAATAGAAAGCAAAGCGTGAGCAGCTCATGACTGGCGTCTCTGAGCGGTTCTGTTCAGAATGCTGCGCTCCATCACATGTGCTGAGAGTTTAACACGCATCTTTAGACTAATCCTGACTCCTGAGTATTTCATTTAAGTTGCATACATTTTGTTCTTGTACTGATGTTAAATGTGTAGCCATTTTGCACTTTGACAGCCAGTTTGAGATATAGGCTATATTTGAGTATTGTGTGTATCGGATAGTTTACAAAATCAAATGATTCTGACAGTTTTTGCCATTGAAATGACCGGGGAAACAGTGTCCCAATCAGCCTGAATTCACCCCATACTCTTTAAAATCATAATTGCATTGCATTATATTGCTTGAAACCCCAAACATTCTTCATTAACAGTTATTCAGTTATTTGTAACAATGTCATTGTAAAAAAAGAAAGAAAAGTAGTTTCAATGCAGCTAGCTACTTTTTGATAGTAACTTGTAGTGTAGCTAACTACTTTTTCAAAAGGGTAGCTTGAATGTAACTTTAACTTACAAGTATCTTGTAAAGCTACAGTTTCAGAGTTGCTGGCCGAACCCTGCACACAGCTGGCGAAGAGCAGGGCGTGGCAGTAAAGGCTATGAGCTCTATGCAGTCGGCACAGTTGGACCGAATGAGAACTCTATTCAGAAACGACTACGTTAATATGTATTAATAATAATAAAAAGAATGTATTGAAGCAATTTAAAATATGCTAGTGCATATTGAATTTCAGAAAAAGTGGCTGGTAAAAATGGGCATCCACTAGCCACTGTGGCAAAAAAGTTAATTTCCCACCCTGGTTATGATACTACCAGTGCCAGTCAGTACTAAAAAAAAAAAAGTTGATGTACCAGTATTTCTGAAGTACCGGATTAGGGTTAGGGTGTTCTGTGAGCGCTGATAGACGCTGCTTTCAAACAGTATTCCAGTTACTATTCTGGAATGGGATACTTAAAGGCTCATCACACACAGTTTCTTCAGTCTCGTGTTCATCTGGAGTATCTCTAGAGTAGTGTTGATCCGTCATATCTCCCAAGAGTCTTTAGTTTATCAGATTTATAAAAGACAGATACACTGTGCGTGCAGTGGGCGGAGCTAAAGAGCACATGGCTCATGGCACACACACATTATCCCTGGATAACTTTCGATTCACTATACGTTGGTGTTGTTCACATTTATATGCACTTGCGCACCGATTGCCAACAAAACACACACATCTGATCAGTTTCACTCTCTGCCTGAGGTTTCCACTCATGACCGGGAACAAACACACACACTCACAGAACTCCGGAAACACAAACTGCATCCACTGTTCCCTTAACGCTGGGTTATTTGGGAAGCTGAACAAGGGGATCTTTCCCTCACAGCAGAAACACACTTCTTTAGTGACATTGTTGATCTCGTGTCTAAAAACACAACGCCAGCTCAAAGCTCTTTGGTTTGTGTGTGTGTGTGTGTGTGTGTGTGAGTGTGTGTGAGTGTGTGTGTGTGTGTGTGTGTGTGTGTGTGTGTGTGTGTGTGTGTGTGTGTGTGTGTGTGTGTGAGTGTGAGTGTGAGTGTGAGTGTGTGTGTGTGTGTGTGTGTGTGTGTGTGTGTGTGTGTGTATGCACGCAACCCTCTACGCACACCTTGGCAATATAATCGGCATTGGCTAGTAAGTTTTTTAGTTTACTCGCCAGACTAATGTAGTTTTATTTATATTAGTGCTGCCAAATCGATTTATCGCGTCCAAAATAAAAGTTTGTGTTTACATAATATATGTGTGTGTAGTGTGTATGTATAAATACACACGTATACATTTAAGAATTTTTTTTATATATAATATATAATATGCAAATATTTCTTAAATATATAAATTAATGTGTGTGTATTTATATATACACACTACACACACATATCGATGCATTTTTGATATTTTAACTGAACTTCGGGCTGGTGGTGGTGCTTAAGATATTGTTTGTCATTCAGTGTTTCTATAAAAAAATTATTAATTATTATTATGGCGTTTAGCATGAGAATAAGTGTCAATCACAGACATATCTGATGAGCGTGTGAGCACAATGGCCAATCAGAGGCGTTCACGATTTTCTTTTTTTATGTGACTTGGTACCGAAGTCAGAACTTTTGACAACCCTAACTGAAGCTAATCTCTAGTTTAATATTTAGTCTGTCTTTTTTTCTTCAGGATCGTGGGAGGACTGTGATCTCTGTCAGCTCCAAGTCCTCCGTTTTTATTTAGCCTGCTGGTGTTTGTTTTTTGTATTCAGCTGCAACTAAACGAAATATTTAGCAAAAAGAGAGAGAATAAATGTTAGATATCTAAATGTTTGACTTCATTTTTTTAACACATTAAAATTGAAATTGTGAATGGATAAGAATCAGAATCGATAAGCGCAGTCTATAGACTTCAAACGATACCCAACCGGCGTTCTCACATCACAGGTTTGTATGTACAGTGTGTTTTCACAAGCATCGAGCACTGTAGCCAATCACAATCCTATCTGCCGAGCGTGTGATCGCAGTGGCCAATCAGAGAAGCTCGTCAGTCAGAATCCACTTAACATTGCTGGAAATACAGAAGGTTTTGTTTTGTTCAACACAAGCCATTATTATAACCAACAAAGTGTAGATATTACTTTGTTTACACTTTGTTGGTTATAATAAACACTGGAAGGTCACATGACAAAAGCAGCAAGAACCACCCCATGTTTACAGGTGTGCAGAAGGAGCTTTGCTGTATGTTAGTATTTGTGTTTATTGTTAATGTTTTCTCCTAACCCTTAATTTCACTCGGATGGCCTGGGGTGAGTAAATAATCAGGAAACGTTCATTTTTTGGGTGAACTATTACTTTAACCCTAGATCTGTCCTGACCCTGTCTGGAGGGTTAGAGTGTGCCGCGTGCAGCTTGGTCAGCGGTTCGGCTGTGTTTGATTGGGTTAGAGCTGAACTCTGCGGGACTGGACATGGGGAAGGCCTTGAAGTGTTTAGCACTGATTCAACTGCTCAGTTGTGTGTGAATTTTTTTCATTCTGGATCTGAGCTTCATGTTCTTGGGTAAATGTGGACGCTGACGTGTTTGTATCTCTGTCCTTGACTTTGCAGCATGTTCCTCCAGCGATTTACACGGACCCCAATGAGATCGCACAGCACTTACCACTGAAACTCACCGAGTGTGAGAAACTCGAGCTTCCAGAGAGAGTGACGCAAGAGGAAACCTCACAGTCTCCACAGTGGCGGGAATGAAAATCAGAGCAAAGCGCTCGCTAAAGACTCTAAACCCTGAGCTGACAGACGTCGATCATCACATCTGATACTGTTGTGTAACGTCTCGTGTAATTTTCATCAAGGTGCAGAATGTCTGCTTTGTAAAGTAATGCTTTGTTTGATCTGTATGTCCATTGGAGAAGGTTTTATTAAATGCTTTAAATGACTTCACTGGATTGAGAAAATATGTCTAGATATGAAAATGAACTAATACTGAAATGAAAAATGACTTCAAGCATGTATTAATAATGAGGAACTCCTAATGCTGCTCTGAAACCTGTTGATTGATGTCTATAATCAATAACTTCTCGTGCTATCAGAAGTCGTGATCACGAGCTCATCACCAGGTTTATTCTTGCCTATTTCTTGGGAAATCTTAAGGCTAACTGTACAGCTGCTGGTCATATCATTAGAATATCGTCAAAAAGTTGATTTATTTCACTAATTCCATTCAAAAAGTGAAACTTGTATATTATATTCATTCATTACACACAGACTGATATATTTCACGTTTATTTCTTTTAATTTTGATGATTATAACTGACAACTAAGGAAAATCCCAAATTCAGTATCTCAGAAAATGAGAATATTGTGAAAAGGTTGGATATTGAAGACACCTGGAGCCACACTCTCATCAGCTGATGATCCTCTCCAGGCCTTTAAATGCTCTCTCAGTCTAGTTCTGTAGGCTACACAATCATGGGGAAGACCGCTGACCTGACCGCTGTCCAAAACACGACCATTGACACCTTGCACAAGGAGGGCAAGACACAAAAGGCCATTGCAAAAGAGGCTGGCTGTTCACAGAGCTCTGTGTTTGTTCGGAACGGGATTCAGTCCGAGCTCAAGGGAACGGGATTCGGTCCGAGCTCAGGGGAACGGGATTCGGTCCGAGCTCAAGGGGAACGGGATTCGGTCCGAGCTCAAGGGGAACGGGATTTGGTCCGAGCAGAGGGCGGGATTTGGTCCGAGCTCAAGGGAACGGGATTTGGTCCGAGCTCAAGGGAACGGGATTCGGTCCGAGCTCAAGGGGAACGGGATTCGGTCCGAGCTCAAGGGGAACGGGATTTGGTCCGAGCTCAAGGGAACGGGATTCAGTCCGAGCTCAAGGGAACGGGATTCGGTCCGAGCTCAAGGGAACGGGATTTGGTCCGAGCTCAGGGGAACGGGATTCGGTCCGAGCTCAAGGGGAACGGGATTTGGTCCGAGCTCAAGGGAACGGGATTCGGTCCGAGCTCAGGGGAACGGGATTCGGGGATTTGAAAGCAACAAGGATTCAGGAGCGCAAGAAAAGTAACCTGCGCATGCATTTTATCAGATGACGATCTATTTATTTCAATAAAACACATGTACGATTTTTTATTTTACATGTTTTGTAGCCTACCTGCTCTCTGTTAGCGGACTCTTTGCAAAGTTAGCATAGGCATAAAAACAAACATCTAATACATATAAGCAACACTGGACAATTGGATAAAATAATATTATTTTTTGCTATATGTGAACAAGACTGAAATTAAATATTTTCTTTTACTTGTGTCTTTTCTCGGGTATCTCTGGAAACGCTCTTTCATTGCGTTGGCCATAATTTATCTTTGGCTGCAAGTCGGAGAAATTAGTCATTGGAAAAATGTATTTTAACTCTCAGTATGTTTAAATGAACGAAATGACTGAACGGAACTCAAAGTCGTCAAGTCAGTAAAATTAATCTACAGTATCACTGCTGCGTATCCACACAACACAACAACACAACACAACCCCACAACAACACAACACAACCCCACAACACAACACAACAACACAACACAACAACACAACACAACCCCACAACAACACAACACAACACAACCCCACAACAACACAACACAACCCCACAACACAACACAACAACACAACACAACAACACAACACAACCCCACAACAACACAACACAACACAACCCCACAACAACACAACACAACCCACAACACAACACAACCCCACAACAACACAACACAACACAACCCCACAACAACACAACACAACCCCACAACACAACACAACAACACAACTCCACAACAACACAACCCCACAACACAACACAACCCCACAACCCAACAACACAACCCCACAACACAACACAACCCCACAACACAACACAAGTGTTATAAAGAGAGCTTATTTTATGGACAAACCAAGTGCGTAGCAACCGTTACAGCGAACGTGACGAGTCACGGCCATCTCCTCGTGCTCCTCTCCATTGGTTATGACTCAATGAAGTACTCTTTTCATCACATACTGCCACAGCAAAGACTGCACATTTACACGGGGCACTGCCTCCCCCTAGAACCGCCACTGTTTCAGACAAAGCACGAACGCGACGAGCTCGTAATCCCGACTTCAGAAGTGTGACGTTTCTTGAAAGGAGCGTGTCATAAAAGCGCACGCATTTTACTATGATTGTGGTTGCTATGTCAAAATCCAGGAACGGTTTGTGTAAGTTTCCACCCGGAGCGTTTTGGATGTGACACGGGAGTCTGTGCACGTGCGCCCGAACGCCGCTGTCGGTGAGTAACGTTAGATCTGTCAACGTTAGGTTTGTCTGTCTGTCTGTCTGTCTGTCTGATCTAATGTAAGTCTGTCTGTCTGTTTGATCTAATGTCTGTCTGTCTGTCTGTCTGTCTGTCTGTCTGTCTGTCTGATCTAATGTCTGTCTGTCTGTTTGATCTAATGTCTGTCTGTCTGTCTGTTTGTTTGATCTAATGTCTGTCTGTCTGTCTGTTTGATCTAATGTCTGTCTGTCTGTCTGTCTGTTTGTTTGATCTAATGTCTGTCTGTCTGTCTGTTTGATCTAATGTCTGTCTGTCTGTCTGTTTGATCTAATGTCTGTCTGTCTGATCTAATGTCTGTCTGTCTGTCTGATCTAATGTCTGTCTGTCTGTCTGTCTGTCTGTCTGTCTGTTTGATCTAATGTCTGTATGTCTGTCTGTCTGTTTGATCTAATGTCTGTCTGTCTGTTTGATCTAATGTCTGTCTGTCTGTTTGATCTAATGTCTGTCTGTCTGTTTGTCTGTCTGTCTGTCTGTCTGTCTGTCTGTCTGTCTGTCTGTCTGTCTGTTTGATCTAATGTCTGTCTGTTTGATCTAATGTCTGTCTGTTTGATCTAATGTCTGTCTGTCTGTTTGATCTAATGTCTGTCTGTCTGTCTGTCTGTTTGATCTAATGTCTGTCTGTCTGTTTGATCTAATGTCTGTCTGTCTCTGTTTGATCTAATGTCTGTCTGTCTGTTTGATCTAATGTCTGTCTGTCTGTCTGTCTGTTTGATCTAATGTCTGTCTGTCTGTCTGTTTGATCTAATGTCTGTCTGTCTGTCTGTCTGTCTGTTTGATCTAATGTCTGTCTGTCTGTCTGTTTGATCTAATGTCTGTCTGTCTGTCTGTCTGTTTGTTTGATCTAATGTCTGTCTGTCTGTCTGTCTGTTTGATCTAATGTCTTTCTGTCTGTCTGTTTGATCTAATGTCTGTCTGTTTGATCTAAT
>JAGHMJ010000029.1:2287881-2325381 GCA_018749465.1 Paracanthobrama guichenoti
ATGTCTGTCTGTCTGTCTGTTTGATCTAATGTCTGTCTGTCTGTTTGTTTTATCTAATGTCTGTCTGTCTGATCTAATGTCTGTCTGTCTGATCGAATGTCTGTCTGTCTGTCTGATCGAATGTCTGTCTGTCTGTCTGATCGAATGTCTGTCTGTCTGATCTAATGTCTGTCTGTCTGTCTGTCTGATCTAATGTCTGTCTGTCTGTCTGTCTGATCTAATGTCTGTCTGTCTGTCTGTCTGATCTAATGTCTGTCTGTCTGTCTGTCTGATCTAATGTCTTTCTGTCTGTCTGTTTGATCTAATGTCTTTCTGTCTGTCTGTTTGATCTAATGTCTGTCTGTCTGATTGATCTAATGTCTGTCTGTCTGTTTGATCTAATGTCTTTCTGTCTGTCTGTTTGATCTAATGTCTTTCTGTCTGTCTGTTTGATCTAATGTCTGTCTGTCTGATTGATCTAATGTCTGTCTGTCTGTTTGATCTAATGTCTTTCTGTCTGTCTGTTTGATCTAATGTCTTTCTGTCTGTCTGTTTGATCTAATGTCTGTTTGATCTAATGTCTGTCTGTCTGTCTGTTTGATCTAATGTCTGTCTGTCTGTTTGTTTGATCTAATGTCTGTCTGTCTGTTTGTTTGATCTAATGTCTGTCTGTCTGATCTAATGTCTGTCTGTCTGTCTGATCTAATGTCTGTCTGTCTGTCTGTTTGATCTAATGTCTGTCTGTCTGTCTGTTTGTTTTATCTAATGTCTGTCTGTCTGTCTGTTTGTTTTATCTAATGTCTGTCTGTCTGTCTGTCTGATCTAATGTCTGTCTGTCTGATCGAATGTCTGTCTGTCTGTCTGTCTGATCGAATGTCTGTCTGTCTGATCGAATGTCTGTCTGTCTGATCGAATGTCTGTCTGTCTGATCTAATGTCCTGTCTGTCTGTCTGTCTGTCTGTCTGATCTAATGTCTGTCTGTCTGTCTAATGTCTGTCTGATCTAATGTCTGTCCGTCTGTCTGATCTAATGTCTGTCTGTCTGTCTGTTTGATCTAATGTCTGTCTGTCTGTCTGTCTGATCTAATGTCTGTCTGTCTGTCTGTCTGTTTGATCTAATGTCTGTCTGTCTGTCTGATCTAATGTCTGTCTGTCTGATCTAATGTCTGTCTGTCTGATCTAATGTCTGTCTGTCTGTCTGTCTGTTTGATCTAATGTCTGTCTGTCTGTTTGATCTAATGTCTGTCTGTCTGTCTGTCTGTCTGTTTGATCTAATGTCTGTCTGTCTGTCTGTCTGTCTGTTTGATCTAATGTCTGTCTGTTTGATCTAATGTCTGTCTGTTTGATCTAATGTCTGTCTGTCTGTTTGATCTAATGTCTGTCTGTCTGTCTGTCTGTCTGTTTGATCTAATGTCTGTCTGTCTGTTTGATCTCATGTCTGTCTGTCTGTCTGTTTGATCTAATGTCTGTCTGTCTGTTTGATCTAATGTCTGTCTGTCTGTCTGTCTGTTTGATCTAATGTCTGTCTGTCTGTCTGTTTGATCTAATGTCTGTCTGTCTGTCTGTCTGTTTGATCTAATGTCTGTCTGTCTGTCTGTTTGATCTAATGTCTGTCTGTCTGTCTGTCTGTTTGTTTGTTTGATCTAATGTCTGTCTGTCTGTCTGTTTGATCTAATGTCTTTCTGTCTGTCTGTTTGATCTAATGTCTGTCTGTTTGATCTAATGTCTGTTTGATCTAATCTCTGTCTGTCTGTTTGATCTAATGTATTTCTGTCTGTCTGTCTGTCTGTCTGATCTAATGTCTGTCTGTCTGTCTGTCTGTCTGTCTGTTTGTTTGATCTAATGTCTGTCTGTCTGTCTGTCTGTCTGTTTGTCTGTCTGTCTGATCTAATGTCTGTCTGTCTGTTTGATCTAATGTCTATCTGTCTGTTTGATCTAATGTCTTTCTGTCTGTCTGTTTGATCTAATGTATTTCTGTCTGTCTGTCTGTCTGATCTAATGTCTTTTCTGTCTGTCTGTCTGATCTAATGTCTGTCTGTCTGTCTGTTTGATCTAATGTCTGTCTGTCTGTCTGATTGATCTAATGTCTGTCTGTCTGTCTGATTGATCTAATGTCTGTCTGTCTGTCTGTTTGATCTAATGTCTGTCTGTCTGTCTGATTGATCTAATGTCTGTCTGTCTGTTTGATCTAATGTCTGTCTGTCTGTTTGATCTAATGTCTTTCTGTCTGTCTGTCTGTCTGATCTAATGTCTTTCTGTCTGTCTGTCTGTCTGATCTAATGTCTTTCTGTCTGTCTGTCTGATCTAATGTCTGTCTGTCTGTTTGATCTAATGTCTGTCTGTCTGTCTGTCTGTCTGTCTGATCTAATGTCTGTCTGTCTGATTGATCTAATGTCTGTCTGTCTGTCTGTCTGTCTGTCTGTTTGTTTGATCTAATGTCTGTCTGTCTGATTGATCTAATGTCTGTCTGTCTGTCTGATTGATCTAATGTCTTTCTGTCTGTCTGTTTGATCTAATGTCTGTCTGTCTGTCTGATTGATCTAATGTCTGTCTGTCTGTTTGATCTAATGTCTGTCTGTCTGTCTGTCTGTCTGATTGATCTAATGTCTGTCTGTCTGATTGATCTAATGTCTTTCTGTCTGTCTGTTTGATCTAATGTCTTTCTGTCTGTCTGTTTGATCTAATGTCTTTCTGTCTGTCTGTCTGATTGATCTAATGTCTGTCTGTCTGATTGATCTAATGTCTGTCTGTCTGATCTAATGTCTGTCTGTCTGATTGATCTAATGTCTGTCTGTCTGTCTGTCTGTCTGTTTGATCTAATGTCTGTCTGTCTGATTGATCTAATGTCTGTCTGTCTGTCTGTCTGTTTGATCTAATGTCTTTCTGTCTGCCTGTTTGATCTAATGTCTGTCTGTCTGTCTGATTGATCTAATGTCTTTCTGTCTGTCTGTTTGATCTAATGTCTTTCTGTCTGTCTGTCTGATTGATCTAATGTCTGTCTGTCTGATTGATCTAATGTCTGTCTGTCTGATCTAATGTCTGTCTGTCTGTTTGATCTAATGTCTTTCTGTCTGTCTGTTTGATCTAATGTCTTTCTGTCTGTCTGTTTGATCTAATGTCTTTCTGTCTGTCTGATCTAATGTCTTTCTGTCTGTCTGTTTGATCTAATGTCTGTCTGTCTGTCTGTCTGTCTGTCTGTTTGATCTAATGTCTGTCTGTTTGATCTGTCTGTTTGATCTGTCTGTCTGTCTGTTAAACTAGTTATTTTTCTGGCATGTAAATTATGACTCAGTTGGATAAGTATACGCTTAAATAACTTACTCCACTTTTATTTAAGAAATTGTGGAAATGTTAAACATGTCTGGTTGGGTTATTAGGTTTTGAAACTGAAAGGCTAAATAGGCTATTTAAAAAATAAGCAGAAGAAATTAAACCGCATTCATTTGAAGCTTGTCACTATTATTGCATTAGCTATTTAGAGATTGTACAAACCCGATTCCAAAAAAGTTGGGACACTATGAGATTTGTAAATTATTGCATTCCTTTTTTATTCACAACTTGTACAAACTTATATTTTATTCGCAATAGAATATAGATAACATATCAAATGTTGAAAGTGAGACATTTTGAAATGTCATGCCAAATATTGGCTCATTCTGGATTTCATGAGAGCTACACATTCCAAAAAAGTTGGGACAGGGAGCAATAAGAGGCCGGAAAAGTTAAATGTACATATAAGGAACAGCTGGAGGACCAATCTGCAACTTATTAGGGCAATTGGCAACATGATTGGGTATAAAAGAGCCTCTCAGAGTGGCAGTGTCTCTCAGAAGTCAAGATGGGCAGAGGATCACCATTCCCCAATGCTATGCCAAACATACTGGAGCAATATCAGAAAGGAGTTTTCAGAGAAACACTGCAGAGAGTTTGAAGTTCTCATCATCTACAGTGCATAATATCATCCAGAGATTCAGAGAATCTGGAACAATCTCTGTGCGTAAGGGTCAAGGCCGGAAAACCATACTGGATGCCCGTGATCTCCGGCCCTTAGACGGCACTGCATCACATACAGGAATGCTACTGTAATGGAAATCACAACATGGGCTCAGGAATACTTCCAGAAAACATTGTCATGAACACAATCCACCGTGCCATTCGCCGCTGCCGGCTAAAACTCTACAGGTCAAAAAAGAAGCCATATCTAAACATGATCCAGAAGCGCAGGCGTTTTCTCTGGGCCAAGGCTCATTTAAAATGGACTGTGGCAAAGTGGAAAACTGCTCTGTGGTCAGACCAATCAAAATCTGAAGTTCTTTTTGGAAAACTGGGACGCCATGTCATCCGGACTAAAAGGACAAGGACAACCCAAGTTGTTGTCAGCGCTCAGTTCAGAAGCCTGCATCTCTGATGGGATGGGGTTCATGAGTGCGTGTGGCATGGGCAGCTTACACATCTGGAAAGGCACCATCAATGCTGAAAGGGATATCCAAGTTCTAGAACAACATCTGCTCCCATCCAGACGTCGTCTCTTTCAGGGAAGACCTTGCATTTTCCAACATGACAATGCCAGACCACACACTGCATCAATCACAACATCATGGCTGCGTAGAAGGAGGATCCGGGGACTGAAATGGCCAGCCTGCAGTCCAGATCTTTCACCATAGAAAACATTTGAGCATCATAAAGAGGAAGATGCCACAAAGAAGACCTGAGACAGTCGAGCAACTAGAAGCCTGTATTAGACAAGAATGGGACAACATTCCTATTCCTAAACTTGAGCAGCTTGTCTCCTCAGTCCCCAGACGTTTGCAGACTGTTAGGAAAAGAAGAGGGGATGCCACACAGTGGGAAACATGGCCTTGTCCCAACTTTTCTGAGATGTGTTGATGCCATGAAATTTAAAATCAACTTATTTTTCCCTTACAATGATACATTTTCTCAGTTTAAACATTTGATGTGTCATCTATGTTGCATTCTGAATAAAATATTGAAATTTGAAACTTCCACATCATTGCGTTCTGTTTTAATTCACAGTTTGTACAGTCACAACTTTTTTGGAATCGGGTTTGTAGATCAGGGTTAGGGTCAAATCACCAATTGCAATTTGTATTTTAATTTGATGCATTTTTAAATTACAATAAAAAAGCAAAACAATCGAATGTATTTTTAGTTTTTGCACATTAATTCTCCCTCATTCTGTCACGTGAGAGCGATTGCTGTTCTTTATTAGGTTTTCCACAACAGCTGCGTCACCTTGGCTTGATGCATATTTACATTTATGAATAATCATTTAAAGCATATTGTATGTCTTGTACACAGTAAAAATAGAAAGTATTTAACCAAAATTCCAGAATCGTCAGCAAGCTGATATAGATAGTGCAGTGAATGTTATGAAGAGCTTATTTTTATATTATATATATTTATACCGCAGAGATGCCAAAGAAAGGCAGAAGAGTGAACAAGCGTGATGGACAGAAGGAGGAGGATGTGCCTGTCAAGCAGATGAAGATGGTGAACGGCTCCAGCGCTCCACTGTGCTTCGACTCTCCGAGTGATTTCTTCCAGAGTCTGATCAGTCCGGTCGGGTTGGACAAGTTCTTCCAGCATTACTGGGAGCAGAAGCCTCTGGTCCTGCACCGCTCCGATCCGGATCTGGCCTCCTATTACCGCTCGCTGTTCCAGCTGTCAGACGTCCAGCAGCTCTGCGCTCGTGGCCTGCGATACGCCACCGACCTCAACGTCTGCCGCTGCATCGACGGCAAGAAGAAAGTGTTGAACAAAGCAGGAAAGGTTAAGTTCAGCCAGCTGAAGAAGGACATGGAGGAGAGGAAGGCCACCATCCAGCTGCACCAGCCACAGAGGTTTAAGGTCAGCACTACCACAGTCTGCCCTGTATAAACCCACAGCGCTCGTCTGAGATCACGTGTGTTCACAGGACGAGTTGTGGCGCGTTCAGGAGCGGCTGGAGTGTTTCTTCGGGTCGCTGGTCGGTTCTAACGTCTACATCACGCCTCGCGGCTCTCAGGGTCTCCCACCGCACTACGACGATGTTGAGGTCTGTCGTGTCTGCTCTCGTTTGTGCTGTAGGAAAGTATAGCATCTATTGTCACGGTGTGTGCATTAGCAATAACTGAGGCGCCGCTCGTTGTGTGTGTGTGTGTTCAGGTGCTGATCCTGCAGCTTGAGGGACAGAAACACTGGAGGCTTTACCAGCCCACCGTCCCTCTGGCCCGCGAGTACAGCCTGGAGCCTGAGGGCCGCATTGGCCCCCCGACACACGACTTCATCCTGCAGGTCAGTGACATCACTGGGTTAAAGGTCAATCAGCAGGGACACGGAGACAGGCCAGCATCATGTGCTTAAATACATGAATGTTCTGTTTTTCTTCTAGGCTGGTGACTTGCTGTATTTCCCCCGAGGAACCATCCACCAGGCGGACACTCCCTCAGACGTGGATCGATCCACACACCTCACACTCAGCACCTACCAGAACATGTGCGTCTCATCATGAGCTCATGAACGCATGAATTAACTGTTCAGCATTTTGCATTGAGAGCATGTGCCGTAATTTAGATATATTTTTAAGATGGTAGAATGCAGTTTTACAAATGCTAGAAACGTGGCTTTCAAATGAAAGATTGGTATCAAAGACACACCCAGGTTCCTCACTGACGACGAGGACTTGACAGAGCAGCCATCGAGTGTTAGACAGTATTCTAGGTTACTACTTGCAGAGTTTTTTTGTCCAATAATTAAAAATTCATTTTTAATTTTTCTGAATTAAGTTGCAGGAAATTACTAGACATCCAATGTTTTATATCAGCTATGCATTCCGTTAATCTTGTGAATTGGTAAGTTTCGTCAGGGCGTGAAGAAATATAGAGCTGAGTATCGTCAGCATAACAGTGAAAACTAACGCCATGCTTCCTAATGATATCTCCCAGTGGTAGCATGTGCAGGGTGAAGAGCAACGGTCCTAGCACTGAGCCCTGCGGTACTCCATACTGAACTTGTGATCGGTGTGACATCTCTTCATTTACTGCTACAAACTGATAACGGTCAGATAAGTCTGATTTAAGCCATGCCAATGCAGCTCCACTAATGCCAACATAATTTTCGAGTCTATTCAGAAGAATGTTGTGCTCGATAGTATTGAATGCAGCGCTAAGATCGAGTAACACTAATAGAGAGATACAACCACGATCGGATGATAAGAGTAAATCATTTGTAACACTGATGAGAGCAGTCTCAGTACTATGATACGGTCTAAATCCTGACTGGAAATCCTCACAGATACCATTTCTTTCTAAAAAGGAGCATAATTGTGAAGACACTGCCTTTTCCAGTATTTTTGACAGAAAGGGTAGATTTGAGATCGGCTTGTAATTGACTAATTCTGTAGGATCAAGTTGAGGTTTTTTAATAAGTGGTTTGATAATAGCCAACTTAAAAGTTTTCGGTACATATCCTAATGACAAAGATGAGTTAATGATATTAAGAAGAGGATCTATGACCTCTGGTAGCATCTCTTTTAATAGCCTCGTCAGTATAGGGTCGAGCATACATGTTGTTGATTTAGATGATTTAATGAGTTTAGCCAATTCTTCCTCTCCTATAGCAGTGAATGAGTGTGTGTGTGTGTGTGTGTGTGTGTGTGTGTGTGTCCTCTCCTCCTAGCAATATGAGTGTGTGTGTGTGTGTGTGTGTGTGTCTTCCTCTCCTATAGCTGTGTGTGTGTGTGTGTATGTGTGTGTATGTGTGTGTATGTGTGTGTGTGTGTGTGTGTGTGTGTGTGTGTGTCTTCCTCTCCTATAGCTGTGTGTGTGTATGTGTGTGTATGTGTGTGTATGTGTGTATTTGTGTGTGTGTGTGTGTGTGTGTGTGTGTCTTCCTCTCCTATAGCAGTGAATGAATGTAATTTTTTTCTCAGTGACACAACAATGCTCTGTCTCATGTGACACTGTAGTAGACTGCTGCATGGTTATAATTTTCTTCCTAATATTATCGATCTTACACGTAAAGAAGTTCATAAAGTCATTACTGCTGTGCTGTTTACAACCATCAGAAGCTGAAGCTTTATTTTTGGTTAACTTAGCCACTGTATCAAATAAATACCTAGGGTTGTGTTTGTTTTCTTCTAAGAGAGTTGAGAAATAAGCAGATCTAGCAGTTTTTACGGCCTTTCTGTATGCGATCATGCTCTCTTTCCATGAAAAACCTCTAGTTTTGTTTTCTTCCAGCTGCGCTCCATTTTTCTGGCTGCTGTTTTAAGGGCCTGGGTGTGCTCGTTGTACCACGGCGTTGGACTATTTTCTTTAATCTTCTTTAAGCGCCGGGGAGCAACTGTGTCTAAAGTGCTGGAAAAAAAGAGTTTCACAGTCAATAGTTTCTGTTGCAAAATCGAGTTCCTCTAGGCTATCTGGGATGCTGAGGAGATGAAACTGATGAGGAAGATTATTTAAAAAGCAATCTTTAGTGGCGGCAGTGATAGTCCTGCCATATTTGAAGCGAGGGGACGGCTTTGCAGCCTTAGCTAAATTAAGTATACATGATACTAGGTAATGATCTGAGATGTCGTCGCTCTGCTGCAGAATTTCAACGGTATCAACATTTATTCCATGTGACAATATTAGGTCTAGAGTATGATTAAGGTGATGAGTGGGTCCTGACACGTGTTGCCTTACTCCAATAGAGTTTAGATGTTTGATGCATTAACCAACTTTTACAATGATTATGTTTACATGTGCACCAATAATGCAATGATTTCTAATACTCAGAGTAAGGTCTTAATCGCAGTAAGTACTCCTCACTCCAGTTGACATGCTATTCTCATTATTCTGATTGAGCAATAATAGGTATGTTTATACCACACTTAGTTTGGCGTACAGTATGCATGTTACCAGACATTGTTTTAATCTACTCGCATCAAATTCAAAATACATTTTTATGGACATGCTGGATGTTTTTTGGCACTGTGATGAACATTGCAGTGCCGGGTTTGCCTATCCGCTGTTTCGCGTTCTTCTCGTGTCTGGATGAAGATACGGAGCACAGACTGCGCAGTGAGTTTAGTGATTTGGAGAAGAGAGAACTTCAGAATAATGTGAGAGTTCATTCATGAAGTTGTGTGAACGCACGACATCCGTGTACATCTGACCAAAGTGCGCATGTGCTCGGAGAGGTAATAATGCGATTAAGGTGTTTACATGTCTGTTTATTGTGATTAAAATCGGTGTACGCCACATAGTTTAATGCAAATATGGTTACGATTATGAGCTTAATCGCATTAGTTTGATCAAAGTATTGCGTTTACATGCGCTAAAGTTTAATTGCAGTATTAATAAAGCCTTATTATAGCAATAATAAAGCCTTATTATTGCTATTTTATTAAGGCTATTTATTTTCAAACTTAAACATTTTAATCTGGACTTTTTAGATATTAATTGAAAAGTTCTGATTCTTTATTATTGATCGGTAACAGTGTTTAAGGCACATCTAGTTCACAAACATAGAATCCTTCACCTTCATGTTCTCTTATTCACCTTTAACACCGTTTTATATTCTCTGCTTTAATATTAACAGTTCTCACACATTACAAAAGAATGACAAGAGCATGATATTTAAATCATTTTTGTATCCGTATTGTAACTCTTTGAAAAGTTGAACAGAGGTAGTGTGTGAAAGCATGTGCAGATCGTGACGCTCACAGAAGGAAGATTATGAGTTCGATTCCCAGCCAAATCGCTCATCAAATGTACGGCATCAACGCATTGTAATGTCTTGAGATAAAAGCATCGCCCAATTGCATAACTGCAGACACCCTCAGAGGGTAACTGAGAAACTGACATGATTAGTTTGTGTGCAACTGTCTTTAACCAGAAAATATGCAAGTCAAATTGAGCCACAAATATTATAATCGTGATAAATTTTGTACACACATTCCACAACACAGTCGAAACTTTACATGCATGTTCATGACTCTAAATGAGAAGTCACAAAATATAAAAAAAAAACAGGTGAAGCAATAATATAATAATATAAGCAGTGCGGTTCAGATATGAATGTGTGTGTTTCAGGTCGTGGGGTGACTTCATGCTGGACGTGATTCCCGGCTGCGTGTTCGACTGCATGAGACGAGAGCGCAGGATGCGCTGCGGTCTGCCTCGTAACCTCCTCACGGTGAGTGGCACACACTCATCACACACGCTCGTCTCACAATCTGCCTCGTAATCTCACGGCAGAGCGGCACACACTCATCACACGCTCGTCTCACAATCTGCCTCGTAACCTCACGGCAGAGCGGCACACACTCATCACACACACTCGTCTCACAATCTGCCTCGTAACCTCCTCACGCCGAGCGGCACACACTCATCACACACACTCGTCTCACAATCTGCCTCGTAACCTCCTCACGCCGAGCGGCACACACATCATCACACGCTGTCTCACAATCTGCCTCAGAAACCTCACGGCAGAGCGGCACACACTCATCACACACACTCGTCTCACAATCTGCCTCGTAACCTCCTTACGGTGAGTGGCACACACTCATCACACACACTCGTCTCACAATCTGCCTCGTAACCTCCTCACGGCGAGTGGCACACACTCATCACACACACACACTCTCACAATCTGCCTCGTAACCTCCTCACGGCGAGTGGCACACACTCATCACACACACTCGTCTCACAATCTGCCTCAGAACCTCCTCACGGCGAGTGGCACACACTCATCACACACACTCGTCTCACAATCTGCCTCGTAACCTCCTCACGGCGAGTGGCACACACTCATCACACACACTCGTCTCACAATCTGCCTCGTAACCTCACGGCAGAGCGGCACACACTCATCACACACACTCGTCTCACAATCTGCCTCGTAACCTCACGGCGAGTGGCACACACTCATCACACACACTCGTCTCACAATCTGCCTCGTAACCTCACGGAAGCAGTGGCACACACTCATCACACACACTCGTCTCACAATCTGCCTCGTGCAACCTCCTCACGGCGAGTGGCACACACTCATCACACACACTGTCTCACAATCTGCCTCGTAAGAACCTCACGGCGAGCGGCACACACTCATCACACACACTCGTCTCACAATCTGCCTCGTAACCTCACGGCAGAGCGGCACACACTCATCACACACACTGCCTCACAATCTGCCTCAGTAACCTCCTCACGGCGAGCGGCACACACTCATCACACACACTCGTCTCACAATCTGCCTCAGAACCTCACGGCGAGTGGCACACACTCATCACACACACTCGTCTCACAATCTGCCTCGTAACCTCCTCACGCCGAGCGGCACACACTCATCACACACACTCGTCTCACAATCTGCCTCGTAACCCCTCACGCCGAGCGGCACACACTCATCACACACGCTCGTCTCACAATCTGCCTCTAACCTCACGGCAGAGCGGCACACACTCATCACACACACTGCCTCTCACAATCTGCCTCGTAACCTCCTTACGGTGAGTGGCACACACTCATCACACGCTCGTCTCACAATCTGCCTCGTAACCTCACGGCGAGTGGCACACACTCATCACACACACTCGTCTCACAATCTGCCTCGTAACCTCCTCACGCCGAGCGGCACACACTCATCACACACACTCGTCTCACAATCTGCCTCGTAACCTCCTCACGCCGAGCGGCACACACTCATCACACACGCTCGTCTCACAATCTGCCTCGTAACCTCACGGCAGAGCGGCACACACTCATCACACACACTCGTCTCACAATCTGCCTCGTAACCTCCTTACGGTGAGCGGCACACACTCATCACACACGCTCGTCTCACAATCTGCCTCGTAACCTCACGGCAGAGCGGCACACACTCATCACACACACTCGTCTCACAATCTGCCTCGTAACCTCCTTACGGTGAGTGGCACACACTCATCACACGCTCGTCTCACATTCTGCCTCGTAACCTCCTCACGGCGAGCGGCACACACTCGTCTCACAATCTGCCTCGTAACCTCCTCACGGCAGAGCGGCACACACTCATCACACGCTCGTCTCACAATCTGCCTCGTAACTTTCTCACGGCAGAGCGGCACACACTCATCACACACGCTCGTCTCACAATCTGCCTCGTAACTTTCTCACGGCAGAGCGGCACACACTCATCACACACGCTCATCTCACAATCTGCCTCGTAACGTGCGCACCCCCTCGTCCTCTCGAATACACCTCTCCACTGACCTGTAACAGAGGCTTTAACAGTGTTTCTTCTGGGTGTGTCAGTCTCCCAGCGTCGCTTCTGACGTTAATAAGCAGCTGTGTGCGTTCCTGCGGCGTTTGGCTGATGATGTAGAGAGGGAGAATCCCGAGCTGCGCTCCACGGCTATGAAAAGAGATTTCATCTGCAACCGATTGCCACCGTACCTGCTGGACCCGGCCGGCGCTGAGCCCGGTGAGTCTCAGGCTCGTTGTCGTGTGTTTGATGACGTACTGCTGATGTAATTGCTGAATGTGTTTCTCTTCTAGTTGGGAACCCGCCGTCGCTTGAGGACACTGTATACATGCGGTTTAAAGAACATCTTCTTATAACGGTGGAGCCCAGTCAAGAGAAGACTGTAAGAGACACACACACACACACACACACACACACACACACACACACACACACATACACACACAGCAAGACCTTACTGTGTCCATCTCCCTGCGATCAGGACGAGGCCACAGAGCTGGTGGTGTTTGTGTTACATTCTCTAAAGAACAAGAGAGAAACGCACATGATGGGAGCATCTGATGATGATGATAATGATAATGATGTTGACGACGACGATGATGAAGTCGTCTCACAGGTTCGTCAGCCCACGTCACTTCAGACTAGCAATGTTTCTGTGTGTAGATGTCCGTTCTCACGCCAGGGTTGTTGTGTTTCAGGGTCTGCGGTTCCCCCTGACGCATGTGTCTGCACTGAAGCAGCTGCTGTGCTCTGAACGCATCCCGGCTGCGCAGCTGCAGCTCCTGCAGGATGAGGATAAACTGGGGCTGATGCTGGGACTCTGGAGCGAAGGGCTGCTGTGCGTCTGCTAAACATCACAATGAAACGTCGCTTCATGTCTGAATATCTGTGAACAACTGCCACTATCAGCTGATCCTTTGTGTGTGTGTGTGTGTGTGTGTGTGTGTGTTTGTGAACAGCGTCCGTGGTCATCAGAAATGGTCAGAACTGGAAGTTGTGTGACGACTTGTAGCTGAATAAAATGAGTCATTGAGTCATTTCCAAATCCTGCGTGAAATACTCTGTAACAAACAGCAGTTTAGACTATTCAGCCAAACATTCAAATGAACACAAATAATGAATTTTACAACTTATATTTATTGTTCAGATTTGTACTGATTAAAACGGCTGATTATGAACATCACTGTACACATTATATGTTTGCGGTTCAGCGGTCCTCTGAAATCTGACTCTATACACACACACACATATATTAGTGTTGCTGAAGGACTCCAGTGAAATGACTAACTTTACTGCGGGCCATCTGAACACTTTCACTACAGTCGACAGAACAAGTGTTTGCAACTGTTCATTATCCAAGCGGATTAAAGGGAGAATCCTGCAGGACTTCACCTGAAATGTTTCTGGTAGTGCAAATGTGCTTCACAAGATTAAAACAAACATACAAGCCACTTTGTTTGGGTTCCTCCACTTTCACAGTGCACTCTAAAACAGGACTAATGGCCCAGAATCAGTTATTGGCTTGTGGGCGAGGAGCTAGAAAGTTCTTAATTATTGGCTTTGATCTCAGTTTGAACTGTCTATGCTTTAGTCCCTGATCTCATGTTTCCATCTTCTCAAAGTGTGATCGCGTCCGTCTCACAGCACGTCGATGTCCCAGGTTTGAGCGCCGTTATCAGCACAAAGCGGACTCAGAATCAGCTGGTCTCGGTCAGCGCCGTCTCCACCTGAAACAGACAGACGTGAGACGCTCCGTTCAGAACAAACATGCTTGATTTCCCCTGGGACACTGATGGGAAAGAGACTCTTACCTTTGAGGTCCAGCACCAGGCTGCGGTTTAAATGTGAGCAGATGCTCCCGTCCTCGGTGAGACTCCACCGCTGGTTCACCCGCCCATGTTCTTCCCATAATGCCACTCTGGCTCCTGCACAGGCCTTGGCACCAATCACAGACAGACAGCCACGCAGCGCCTACACAAACACATTGGATCACTGCTGACCATAACAGTTGACTGAGTGTCTCTGAAATACAGCGTTCCTGCTTCTGACACCCAACATCACGACAATAAAAACTATGCCAAAATGGAATAATGACATTTTAGAACAAGAACTGCAGGCAGTTTTATGGTGCCAAGCCCCAAAAGGAGCTGTAGTGCAATGCAGAGCCAATTTTATAAAGCTGTCCGTCCCCCCTTGGACTCAAACCCACTATCTCTGGGTCCGGTGCCTGTCACTCATCTTGTTGCGCCACTGGGCAGGCTTGTGTTTGAACACCAGCTGAATTCCATAGTTCTAATGAGAATCAACTCAAAATGAAGATTCTAAATGCACAGCATTTTATGATTAAAAAGTTGAGTTTAGATCATTCTCGGAATGACAATGTCTGGAACAGAAGCAAATTTTGCAATTAACCAATTGGCATGCTAAGCTAACTAGCATAAAGACACAAACACAGGCAGGGTCAACTTCAGAGACGAATTTCTCAGGAACGGTAGCGGATATCAAAAATCTGTCATTTCTGTGTGGCTCAGTCCAAAGATCATCTGAGCCGATTTTGGAGAAAATTGGACAAAATTTGAAGGAAGAGTAGCGACAAAAACTGTTTTTCATTTGCTTCAATATGGCGAACAGTCACATGTTTGGAAAATGAAAAATGACACATCATCGGAATCGGCATAAGCCAGGGAACAAAATGACACAAAATTTGGACAATGTTTTCAAAAGTTATAAATGTTTTTGCACGTTTGCTTATATCGCTGGAACTCTAGGTGGTGCTGTTTTGAAACTAGTCAGGTACGCTCAGGACATGCTGTCGGTCATGCAATTTATGACAAAATTCACACAGAACGGACACAGGGTTCATCCGATCCTGACATATCCGGTATCCTCAGATTCGGCATGACACAAGGTTATGACAAACTGTTCAGCAGTTATGAGCAGAAATAGCCATTTATCATATCTCATGACCTGTAGGTGGTGCTGTTCCCTCAGGTCATGGGTCTGATGAAGCGTACCAATTTTCGTTTAGATTGATCAAAGTTTGGTCGAGGTACAGCCTCTGAATCAATTTTGGGTCGACCTCGTCAAGTTCGCGACATAACTTTTTTTTTTTCCAGTTGGACAAAAAATTCTGTTCAGTCATTTCTGTGCGGCTCGGTCCAAAGATTATCTCTGCCAAGTTTTGTAAGAATTGGACAAATTTTGAAGGAGGAGTAGCGAAAAAACAGTTTTTCATTTGCTTCAATATGGCGGGCAGTCACATGTTTGGAAAATGACAAATGAGATAAACCAAGGAACAAAACGACATAAAGAAATTACATTTTGAACTTTGTTTTCAAAAGTTATAAGCGTTTTTGCAAAAAACCTTATATCTCTGGAACACTAGGTGGCGCTGTTCTGAAACTTCTCAAGTGCTGTCGGTCACATGTACCAAATTTTGTGCAGGTATGTCAAATATTTTAAAAGATATCAGGAATCCATAGACACCAAGATTATGAGTTTCTGAGGAACCGTTCAGAAGTTATGGGCAAAAATAGCCATTTTTCATATCTCGTGACCCGTAGGTGGCGCTGTTCCCAACTTTGGCATGGACCCTCAGATCCTAGGTCCAATGAAGCGTACCAATTTTGATCGATTGATCAAAGTTTGGGCGAGATACAGCCTCGGAACCAATTTTGGGTCAACTTCGTTAAGTTCACGACATCATAACTTTTGAACAAAGATGAATAAAAAAAATTGGATTAGTAACTTCGGGGCTTGGCCCCTAATAATAAAGTAAACTAACAGATACAAGAGGGGCTTCAGCCCCTTCGAGGCTTGGCCCCTAACAAGAATGAATATGTCGTCACATGGTGCTCGAAACACTTCTCTACTTTAATCTGTAGCGCCCCAGGAACACGGTTTCAACCGAGGGGAACCAACTAACTCTCCTACAAATACCCAAGGAGACAGTTTGTGAAGCTCAGCTCATACTTTGGTTTAGAATGTCCGTATTTCACTGACAGAAGAATATTTTTCTCTGAAAGACACCAGATTGGGTCAGGTGAAGAGTTTTTGACTGACCGTGTTCTTCAGAAGGCCGTCGGTGAAGATCCAGCGCTGTGTGTCCAGAGAGCGATCAGCCGGACACAGGAAGAGTTTTGCTGGAAAGGAGCCGTCTTTGCTCTCAGTGGTCAGAACTGAACCCAGAGCTCGACTCCGCACATGAACGAACACTTTCGGCTGAGGAGAAAAGAGTGACTTTAAACTGAGACGGGAAAAGACATGAAGACATTTACTGCGAAACTACAAGCCTAGCACCCGACTGAGCCTGGTTTCTCCCAAGGTTTATTGTTCTCCATTACGCCACCTGATGGAGTTTTGGTTCCTTGCCACTGTTGCCTTTGGCTTGGCTTGCTCAGTTAGGGACACTAAATTTTCAACTAAATATCCAAATAAATTTAATTACTAAACTAAATTAACTATAGCATCTATATTACTGATCTGCCCGCATTGACACTATATGATACTTAAAATGAGCCGGATAACATCACCGTTTCACCAGAACGGCTGTACAGCCGAATCAAATTCTGTTGCATTGTTTTCCTGTTAACACTGTGAAGCTGCTCTGAAACAATCGGCATTGTAAAAAGAGTTATATAAATAAAGATGACTTGACTAAACGAAACAGAAACACCAGAATCATCTGCAGACTAATGACTTGCATAAAAGCACAAATGCACACGTTCCTTAAAACTACAACTCAAACTCTTTGGCAAAAGGGTTAGCAAAAATCCTAATTGCTCATTATTTTCACTGATTCATACAATTGATATTAAAGTACTGTTAGTGCAGTGAACTGCATGGCATCTATACTACACATCCAAAACCGGCTGAGAAACATTGAGTTCATTTATTGCAGTTTAAGCATCAGTAAATCCAAACTATGTCCAACTTCACATTTCTCTTTCTGAATGAAAACTAAACAACACAAACTGGGATTCAGTTACATACAGAAAGCGAGCAAAGAGCAGGAGCTGAAGTGTGTGAAATGACAATATTATATGGAAGATTTAAGTCGTCTCCACGATATGCTTGCGTAGACAGACTGTTAGTATCGAGCGACAGACACATTCTATCAGTTGCAGTTCTTTGTCATTATTAAAGTTTATTAAGTCTCACCAGTTTTCTCTCCAACTTGGTTGAATTTACTCAAGACTGTTCTGACACAGAAAACGTACTGAACTAAGTTTGCTTTCATGTCTTATTGCAATTAAACTGTCAAACACAGTCAGTTTTGTCTTAAAGGGGTCATGAATTGAGAAATCAACTTTCCCTTGAGCCTTTGATATGTAAAAGTTCAGAGCTGAAAACTTCCTTGTTAGTCAAAGAAAAGCTTTTATTGACACCAGACCCAGCAAACACTCGATCTCAGAATACGTCATAGAATGCAGAAACGCCGCCTCAACAGATAAAAATGTGCGCCTGCTTCTGTGGCCCCGCCCACCGACTCGTGGTAAATGGATCACTCTACCGAGCAATAAACATGCCGAAGATAGCAAGATATTGTGCTGTGCCTGGATGCGGAAGAACACAGTCCCTGCATAAGCTTCCTTCGGATTCTAATATTACGAATGAGTGGACGTTTGTTTGCTTCATTTCACTGCAGAATCGTTTGTAAATAAAACACTGGTCGAGACTGGATTTGCAGACATATTGAGATTAAAACACAATGCTGTGCCTTCTGGATCCCACAGGAATGGTGCAGCACACTAATGTGAGTAAAAGTTGTTTTTTATATGTGATAGTATTGCATTGTTACAGATCGTTTTGATTATGTGTACGTGTCTAACAGAACATACCCTAGCATGCGGTCACAGGCTGGAGAATCCTTTATTTGTTGGTTCATTGCGATTTGGGATCAGATTCGGACATCTAAGGGCCAGGATTCGCAAAGCCCAATGTCCCGGGGCTGTGTGTTTTCCAGACGGCCTACCAGGCCGGTGAATCTTAAATAGTGAAATAATTTTCCTTTCTTGATCTGCGTTGTTCACTCTCTTGACTTGATATTTGAAGGGCGCACGCACGTGTGAGTGTGTGTGTGTGCAGTTTATGCTTATATCCACCGATTGGGCGGGCCAAGTAATACAAAAATAACATTCCAATCAATCGCGGGTGGATGAGCGATAAATCATTGTGTTCGTTTGATAAAGACGTTTTGCGAGCCCTGTGAGAGAATCATTCCGGCTGCCGCTTTCAAAACAATCCCTCATGTGAACTGACAGGGGAGCTGAAGCTCATTAAATATGCAAATCTTATCCAATCCTAGCCGTGGGCGTTTACTTCTAAGTCTTCAGTGTGGCACGCCCATCAAAACCGTGCGTTCAGGAGAGCGCCTCAAAACCAGGGCAGAAAATAGCCTATTACTTACAAACACGATTCCAAAAAAGTTGGGACGCTGTACAAATTGTGAATAAAAAAGGAATGCAATAATTTACAAATCTCATAAACTTATATTTTATTCACAATAGAATATAGATAACATATCAAATGTTGAAAGTGAGACATTTTGAAATGTCATGCCAAATATTGGTTCATTTTGGATTTCATGAGAGCTGAAGAGCAATAACTTTTGCTGCTTTAATAATAAATGTATATTTAATTCATAAAGTGAAGATTATGCAGTGTTTTACTTTTTACATTTGATTATTCAATTTCTGACTTAAGAGTTACTGTTAAATAGACATTGTTCCTGAAAATTAAAGCATTTTGTTTAATTTGTATTTTTCTAATGTATATTGTCCTATTGCTTGTAATTTGCATCTTTGTTGTTAATTCCAAATGTATAAATATATTCCAAATATAAAATAATTAAATAAGATCGATCACAACTACTTTAGTCTAAATGGTCTGTCATTAATTTTTCTTTTGAAGTTTGAGCGGATTTCTTCTGTGCCTTTGATTGGCCACTGCATTAACGCCTGTGATTGGTTACACTGTTCAACACTGTAAAAACACGATGTAAATATGGTGTAAACCCAGATTTCCACAATTGGTTAATTGTGATTGTTTTTTGATGATTGTGCAGCTGTCAGAGCGAAGCTTCAGGGTGAACTGACCTGTTTGAGAGGCTTCAGCGATCTGATCGTCTCCCAGCCGCTGTGTTCAGTCCAAACTGGATATTCTCCAGGCTGCACAAGCATCTGACGGCCTTTAAAATGAGCATATTCATACGCGACCCACCTGCAAGACAACAGCGTCATGTTCGTCACTGTGATCGTGAGGATCATTTACACAGGAACAGTGAGTAGTGAAGGAGCTCTTACAGGCCGCTGTTGACTCTCACAGACTGGCTGAAGAAGTGGCTCACGCTCTCCATGTTGGAGAATGACATTTCTTTGAGGCCCTCAAAACCGCTGAGAGAGAACAGACTCACAGATGGCTCCATGAAACTCTGAACAGAAGAGAGAAACACTAACTCGCATACAAATGTCACGAGAAGCACGTTTATTTCTTGCATCTACTGAAATATGCTCTCATCGACTCACGTATGGAATAGGCTTTAAAGACTTGATGGCTGTCGATATACAGCCACAGGAAGTGAGGTCAGGGTAAAGCCCCTCCCCCAGGATATACTGGTTACCAGAGTATCCCTCCTCATCGAACAGCAGCCAACTTCCTCGGATCACCCGGAAGGACGCAAGGCCTGTTACACCACAGTCGGGAACGTCGCACTCAAATTCTCGGCTCTCGCCGGTGTACCGCGTCTGGCTGTAGGCGCGCAGCTGCGCTCAGAGAGAAACACATTAGCGGCACACGCCAGACTCCTCGCCGGACTCCCAATTCAGAGGCTGCATCCTTCCAAGTGTGTGAAGGTCGAACCGAGCATTGTTAAATGAGACAGCTGCCGTTGACGAGTTTATACTGGACTTTTTTGAAGGTTATATTCAACTGTCTGAAAACAAAACAGTGTTGACAAATCTAAAAATTCTCCTTGGTCCATTTATGTGCATAATAAAGAGTGTAAACTATATAAAATCAAATATTGGTAAGATATAATCAACATTTGAACTGCTTTAAAGTTTTATTTTTACATTTATATCGTTAAAAGTTGACACAATGTTTACATTTAAAAGTGTTATCTGGCATTTTCTCTAAAAAAAATTATCCTGTTGTCACTGGTGTGCTAGGAATCTTGGGATAGGCTGCAAAGGATCTGTTGTTCTATCCTTCATGGTCCGGGAAACGAAGGAGCCTTCGAAGGATGCAGCCTCTGAATATTGTTAGCAGCACATGAAATGCAAACATACCAAAAATTTTGGTTCCACGATCCGACAAACTTCCTGTGGCGAAAATGAGATGCATCAATGAAAGTCAGTCCTGTACCCTGTATCTACACACACACACTCTTGAGCTGAAGCGCTGGTGTGTGTGCGACTCACCCTGTGAACGGGCCGCAGGGACTGAGCCGAGCTCCGGCCGTCGCCCCACTGCAGCTGCCCTGGAAACTGGCCTTTCTCCAGAACATACTGCTGCCCGGTGAAGAGCCTGCCGCTGTACGCCACCCACCTGAAACACACCGACACACTCTGAGACTCGCTGCCACACTGAGGACGAGAACTATAACTACACAGAGGAATGATATCACTGGATTCACTTACAGAGCGATTGATGAACGATAAAAACATTGACAGCCATCCTCCTTTAAAGAACTTGAGCATTTAAACTTAGAATAAACAATGATATCGTGCGCTAATGTGGACGCTGATATAGTTATCATTATAGTTCTTGGTGTGAATAGGCTTTTACTCTCTGTGGCTCTTATCACAAGTTCACACTTACAAATAATCAGATCTGCATATGCCCAATCAAACAGTCGTCTGCGTATCTGCTGTGCTGTCCGAGGGGAGGCTCAGAGCTCGGTATTTTGGCCTGAACCCAGAGTACTCCCCCCATATCTCTGGTTAGGATCATAACCAGGCGAGTGTGAGGAGAAACAGAGGTGAGTAGGCCATGTATATATAGGCCTCCTCTCATGCTGATAGGGTAGATTATTTGAACATCTTCCTCCCAAACTTTGTTAATAACACATTGTTTATGAAATGCTTCCTTACGCTCCGCTCTTCACGCTGATGCCATCGGCTTCCTGCAGATCTGGAACATCCAGATGCACATGGATTTCCTCGTCGGCGCTCTTCAGACACACGGCCGGCTCCAGGAAATCCTGAGGGAAAGACTGATGTTACTGTCATCAGCAAACACAAGATGACCTGCTACGGTCACTCATAGGGATCAGGGCAGTTCTGTCGGACTCTAATGATTTCAATGATCTTTCCTCTACTTTTTCTAATGTTTAAATCCAAAATACTTTGGATCTTGAGCAACAATCCTGAGTTGATCAAATAATGTTCCTCACTGGCATTTTCACCTGCTAAAAAAAGCTGAAGCATTTACAAAAGCACAGGACTGAAGAAGACTGATAACATGAAACACACCCAGTTAATCTGCTGTCAAACACTGAACAGGCACTGGCACACGCGTGTACGGGACAGACGAGAGAGGAGGATACTCACAGTCTGAATGTAGCGCAGCGACTGGATCGACAGCTCTGTCCCACCGAACAGTCGAGTACAATCGCCGTATTCACCCTCCTCCAGCACACACTGATGACCTCTGAACCCTTCACTGGAGAAGCCCACCCATCTAACACACACACACACACACACACACACACACACACACACACACACACACACACACACACACACATGGTCATGTGACTGATGGAAACATCAACTGCTGTGTAAAGGGGAAACACACACTGGACAAGAAGCGTTAACATTCACACTGCCGTCTGTACAGAGGATGTTAAAAATGTCACGCCATTCACATATTTTTCCATTAAATTACATCCAAATCATTATTAATGTATATAATAACTTCACACTTGAAGCTTGTGTATTGTGCTTTTTTAGCAAAACTTTGTGTGGCTTGATACAGTTTCATATAGAGAGCTGTTTCAGACTTCACACTCATTGATGTCACTTTGTTCATTCTTAAAGTGAACTTTTGCCTGTTTCACTCACACACACACTCACACAGAGGTTCATCAATTTAGCAGCTGTATCTATCTGAAACATTAACAGCATCACTGGTTTCATGAGAGACAGACACACACATTCCACCCGTGACCCGTAGAGATGAGACGGGCCCTTCGATGTCCCTCAGACGGGGGGTGTGATCCAGCAGCTCCCTGCACTGACCCTGGAACTGCGGCTTCTCAAACAACATCATCTACACAAGAGACACAAAAATCACATCCAGTGATGGGAGAACAGCTCTGAACATCAGTGTCCATCTGTCTGTCCATCCGTCTCACCTTTGGGTCCAGTGGTCTCGTCACCCGCAGTCCACCCTGTGTCAGAAACACAGGAGAAAAACACAGCAGATGTTAGTTTGAAAAACATCGCTGGTTTGCGCTCACTGCTGTCTTCACATCTGAAACTCTCGCATCAGTTTAAACATCCTCATCCTAGAAATCCTCTTTCTGTGTAAGTAACATGATGTTTTATGGAGCACAATATGAACGGCCTGTCTGATGACGTACCATTTTTAATGGCCGAAGACTCTTCACACAGGACAGCAGGGAATCCTGGAGAACAGGCGTGACCCTCCCGTCAGTTTCCAGGATGGCAGATGTCCCGCTGTATCCAGGCTGCTCAAAAACCAACCAACTACACATATTCAGAGAACAAGGACAAAACACATATAAACCACTGTGAGCGCAACATCTGGCTGTTTTTAATGTCTTGTTGAAAATAAATAAATGTTAGAAACAATCCACGCAGACATGTCCTTCGGTAGTAAGAGAAAGGTTCTACTTTTTGGGCTAATTATTAATCCATAATATTTGTGGCTTTGGATGTCTGAGGACAGATGAAATCCTCTTGGTCAGTAACCTCATGCCAATGCTAGAAACATTTCAAATGACCAGTTTGTGATCAAGAAAATTACATTACAAAAAAATTTTTTTATTTGTTTGTTTGGCTTTTTTAATGTTTTTTTCCCAGATCAACTGAGACCAAACTCCCTGTTTTCCTTAAAACTCAAAAGCGCTGATGTCTGAAGTGATGTCAGGCATTTCCTACCATCCGGTCTGGACACAGAGGTCAGAGAGGAACACAGGGCCGTGCCGCTCTGTCAGGTCTGTCGCAGAATAAAGACGGACAGTCTCTCCCGTCTGAGAAGTGCTGGGATACAGATGGATCTCTGGAACATTGTCACCCTGCACACAGAAATATGAACAAAACACAGGCTTTAACTCCATCAAAGCTCATGAACACACAGTTCCTGATAAATGTCTGTTAGTTCACCCGACTCCGCATGATAAGTGATTAAAAGTGTAAGTGCATGAAAAACAAACTGATGTATGCGTTAAGCAGGTCGGGGGCGAGAGCCGTGGGAACGGTGTGGTGGTCTCCTGCCCACCACACCGGCCTTGAGTCCCATGGAGGAGCTCCGATGAAAGGAGGAGTGACGACAGTGAGTACATGCATGTTCTTAAGCCGATTGTGCTTAAGCCGACACCGCAAGTGGTCATGTAAACGCTAACCCGTTTTCTTTTAACAGAGTACGGTCATAAATGGCTTAAGCATAAACTGGTCAACTCAGGTACAAACCTGGTTCCAAAAAAGTTGTGACTGTACAAACTGTGAATAAAAACAGAATGCAATGATGTGGAAGTTTCAAATTTCAATATTTGTGAGCCACTTCAGCCATGATGTTGTGATTGATGCAGTGTGTGGTCTGGCATTGTCATGTTGGAAAATGCAAGGTCTTCCCTGAAAGAGACGACGTCTGGATGGGAGCACATGTTGTTCTAGAACTTGGATATCCCTTTCAGCATTGATGGTGCCTTTCCAGATGTGTAAGCTGCCCATGCCACACGCACTCATGAACCCCATCCCATCAGAGATGCAGGCTTCTGAACTGAGCGCTGACAACAACTTGGGCTGTCCTTGTCCTCTTTAGTCCGGATGACATGGCGTCCCAGTTTTCCAAAAAGAACTTTTGATTGGTCTGACCACAGAACAGTTTTCCACTTTGCCACAGTCCATTTTAAATGAGCCTTGGCCCAGAGAAAACGCCTGCGCTTCTGGATCATGTTTAGATATGGCTTCTTTTTTGACCTGTAGAGTTTTAGCCGGCAGTGGCGAATGGCACGGTGGATTGTGTTCATGACAATGTTTTCTGGAAGTATTCCTGAGCCCATGTTGTGATTTCCATTACAGTAGCATTCCTGTATGTGATGCAGTGCCGTCTAAGGGCCGGAGATCACGGGCATCCAGTATGGTTTTCCGGCCTTGACCCTTACGCACAGAGATTGTTCCAGATTCTCTGAATCTCTGGATGATATTATGCACTGTAGATGATGAGAACTTCAAACTCTCTGCAGTGTTTCTCTGAGAAACTCCTTTCTGATATTGCTCCAGTATGTTTGGCCGCAGCATTGGGGGAATTGGTGATCCTCTGCCCATCTTGATTCAAGATTCAAGATTCAAGAGTTTTATTTGTCACATACACAGTTATATACAGAATATACAACCGGCAGTGAAATGTAAACAGGTCCGCTCCATGGACAGTGCAAATTCACAGTTAAAAACACAAGGAAGAAATTATAATAGAAATAGGATATAAAAAAAAAGTACTATCTATATATATATATATATGTCTATATCTGTAGAATTATAAATAATCAAGTCAAGAGAAAAAAAGGTAACAAATAAGGATAAAGTGGAATAAAATAATTGAAGTAGACTTTGCAGTGAGTAAACTGTAGACTTATAAATATGTGGTTAACAAATGTATAAAGAGTATAATGTGCAAACAGGTTTATGACAGGTTGTTACACAGTAACAACGAGAACAGAAAGTGCAGTGCAATGTCAGTGTATCGATGGTCACGTGATGTTAAGTGACTGAGTTCAGGAGTCTGATGGCCTGGGGGAAGAAGCTCCTCCTGAGTCTCTCAGTTTTGGCCATCAGGCTTGGAAGCGCTTACCAGATGGTAGCAGCGTGAAATGAGGGTTTGCAGGGTGATTAGAGTCCTTGATGATCTTAGTAGCTCTACCTTTGCAGCGTTTGGTGTAGACGTCCTGCAGAGACGGGAGAGCTGACCCTGAGATACGCTCGGATAAGCGCACGACTCTTTGCAGGGCTTTGCAGTCATGACTGGTGCTGTTCCCATACCACGCTGTGATGCACTGAGTTAAAACACTTTCTATCGCCCCTAAATAGAAAGTTTTCAGGATAGCTGGTGAAACCCTGAATTTCCTCAGCTGGCGCAGGTGGTACAGTCTTTGCCTGGCTTATTGACTGGCCATGTTTACTCCCAGGTACTTGACTTCTGAGAGACACTGCCACTCTGAGAGGCTCTTTTATACCCAATCATGTTGCCAATTGCCCTAATAAGTTGCAGATTGGTCCTCCAGCTGTTCCTTATATGTACATTTAACTTTTCCGGCCTCTTATTGCTCCCTGTCCCAACTTTTTTGGAATGTGTAGCTCTCATGAAATCCAAAATGAGCCAATATTTGGCATGACATTTCAAAATGTCTCCCTTTCAACATTTGATATGTTATCTATATTCTATTGTGAATAAAATATAAGTTTATGAGATTTGTAAATTATTGCATTCCTTTTTTATTCACAATTTGTACAGCGTCCCAACTTTTTTGGAATCGGGTTTGTAGTTTTTTGCCTCTTACCCTGATTTTGCGTGGCATGTAAATGCATTAACCTGCTTTCTGTGGGCTTATTGAAGTGCACGTGTAATACGTGACAGGAACGCATCCTTAGTGCAGATTTAAGCACATCCAGATAGAGTGAGCATTTTGCAGGAAAGAAAGAATCTCACAAACGCAGAATCTTTCATGACCCAGAACAGGTGTTCTCATCCCATGCAGCAGAAGTAGTGGCTCAGCCAAAACGCTGCATCTGTAACTGCATGAGAGGATAACATATGAGCTGGAAGTTCCCACTGACATGTTGCAAGCTTTATTTAACATTACAACTGACATAACATGGAATACTCAAAGTCAGATACGCAAATGATTATGTTTTGATGTCACTACAGGGAAATAACCTGATTTATTAATAGTGGAATAGAACAGCTGGAGGATCATGTAAACGCGGTTTACTTGCATTGTCAGGTTACTGATGTGCATGTGGTTATTTCAATAAGCTGATATTTGTATTGCTTGTAAACATGCTCAGTGAAGGAGTGACCATCTAACCCTAACCCTAACATCTCGGTCACCTCCCTGACTAAGGCCCTTCTCCCCCGATCACTCAGTTTGGCCGGGCGGCAGCTCTAGGAAGAGTCCTGGTGGTCCCAAACTTCTTCCATGTACAGATGATGGAGGCCACTGTGCTCACTGGGACCTTCAATGCTGCAGAAATGTTTCTGTACCCTTCCCCAGATCTGTGCCTCCATACAATCCTGTCTCGGAGTCTACAGACAATCCCTTGGACTTCATGGCTTGGTTTGTGCTCTGACATGCACTGTTACCTGTGGGACCTTATATAGACAGGTGTGTGCCTTTCCAAATCATGTCCAATCAGCTGAATTGACCACAGGTGGACTCCAGTCGAGCTGTAGAAACATCTCAAGGATGATCAGTGGAAACAGAAGCACCTGAGCTCAGTGCTGAGTGTCATGGCAACGGCTGGGAATACTTATGGACGGGATTATTTTTGTTTTGTATTTTTAATACATTTGCAAAGATTTCAAACAAACTTCTTTCACGTTGTCATTATGGGGTATTGTTTGTAGAATTTTGAGGTAAAAGTTTTATTTAATCCATTTAGGAATGAGGCTGTAAAATAATAAAATGTGAAAAAAGTGAAGCGCTGTGAATACTTTCTGGATGCATTGTAAAGGCCGACTGTTAAAAAAACAAAACAAACAAACAAACAAAAAAAAAACACAACCAATAATAAACTGAACACCTCATTAAATATTCACATGCTTTGTACAGTCAAAAAATGTATGCGCTGCATGTCTTCAGTTTGGGGTAAAAAAACTAAATGTCAAACACTGGCGAGAAATGTGATAATTGGAGTGAAGAATATATTGTCTTTAAACGTTTTAATACCAGTATCATAGTTTCCTAGCCCAAATGTCCAGCTACACCCATGGATATAACCCAAAGGAATACAATATGGCCAGTACTGGTCAACTCAAAGTCCAAACTTAACAAAACAGGACATTTTCAGGATGCATGCCAATTTTTCACAAGTTCTGCCAATAGACAGCATACAATTTGATAGAGACAGATGAACTGCTTCAGTCACTGCTATGGCTGTTCATAATGAAATTTAACATATACATACTAGATTTGTATAATCTGCCACAAGGTGGTGCTATAAGCAATTAATATATATTCATATTTATAAATTGTGTTGCAGATCACAGCACTCATGAGCTACATGCAAATCAAATATACCATTGTACCATTTGTTTATAAAAACATTTCTAGAAATGTTTATTTTGTGCACAGAAAATAACTATTGAGACACTGATAAAACACAGAGACCAGCAGCTCCTGATACCTTGAGCAGTGTCCTGATGGAGCCCACAGATAGAACGGCACTGGGGTCGGTTCTGCCGGGCTCGCTGGTCTCCTCCAGGTTCTGATGGGCTCTTCCACTGGTCTTCACAGTCTGACCCTCCTCCAGAAGAACACATGAGCCACGGTACCACGCATCCACATACAGCAGCCAACTAAACACACACAATGAGAACATACATCATCTTAACAAGCAATACACAATAGATTCCTGGTATGTGTAAGCAGCAACACACACACACAGAATTTCAAGGACGTTGCTGTGGAGACCAATAGAGAGTCTCACACTCTTTGTCTGAAGTGACTGAACAGGAAGTGATTGAACACAAAACATTAAGAAACAAGCAGAAGGAACTGGATGAAATATTCTGAATGATATCAATCCCCAATCTGACCTGTGACACTGCCTGAATCATAATCACACCGTGTTTGTTCGTCGGCCAGAGGAGAACTGAGCGACTGAGCCTGGTTTCTCCCAAGGCCTTTTCTCCATTCTGTCACTGATGGAGTTTGGGTTCTTGCCTCTGTCGCCTCTGGCTTTCTTAGTCAGGGACACTTAATATTCAACACTATTATTGATCGACTGTATGAGAACTGAACTGAGCTGATGATAACGTCACTGTTTTCTCCACAGCGGCTGAATAGATCAATTCAACTCATTCCATAACTGATAATAACTTTACACAGTGATTGAACTGAACTGAATCAACACTAAAGTGACCAGCTGAATAATGACTGATTATTATCTGTTTAGAGCTGCTTTACAGCAGAACTCTGTTTCCATCACTGAATTGTCCTGTTATTTTCCTGTTTATCCCTGTGAAGCTGCTTTAAAACAATCTGTGTTGTATAAAGCGCTATATAAATGAAGGTTAAAAACACACAGGACAGGAACACATACACTGAAGAAATATTTAATGTAAAATGTTTGCAATACACTCCATAAACCTTAAAGAACACCTCAACATCTGTCTGTGATGCCACTGTTTTATTATTATTTAGTCCACTGCACCAGCACATTTTCACTGGAAAAAGTTTATGAAAAACAAAGTTAAAAACAACTCCATGTGATTTTCCACAGGCATCTGAGTGCTGCTGAATAATGCAGAGCGGCTGTGGAAATGCATTAGCAAGACGACATTGCATGAGCTCTCAGAGCTCTCTTTTAAAACAAGCCAGAAAAATGGAGACACAATCACATCATCTATTAGATATGAGCTGCAGCGCTCTTATACACACACACACACACACACACACACACACTCCTCACACACAGTCTCTGTCTAAGAGCCGATGGGAGTCCAATTAGACTCAAAATTATGATATGAACTCATTTCTTGTACAGCAGCACAACTGGACTGTTACAGCTCCCATCCATTAAACAAATCATTGTCAACTCGTCTCAACTCAGCCAGAAAGATTACTGACAGACTGACAGGCAGCTGTGTGTGTGTGTGTGTGTGTGTGTTGTTTAAGCATAAAATGAGCTGTATTATCAGATGAAAGTAAATATATCACCATCCTCTCAGCGCGTGAAGCGTGGCTCTGTGAGCAAACAGATCCCTCCCAGCGTCCTCCACATCATCGCAGATTTCTCTTCTCTCACCGCTGAGCGACTGACCCTCGTAGATGAGCATCTGTGTTTGCAACAAAACATCAGCAATGGGGACCAAAAGACCCTTGAGCACACATGGGTTAGTACAGTGGATCTGAACTGACTTTAGCCGAAATGCATTATTTTCTTGTTAGCACTGTAAAGCTGCTTTGAATCAATCTGTATTGTATAAAGTGCTATATAAATAAAGGTGACTTTGACTGACTTGAGCATTACCATTATAATTCTGACAATGAGATACTGACACAATCTGAACAACTGAGGGACATTTACATTTTAGAGTGTACGCCCTACTTCACAGCTCCAAAGCACTCTTGGGCAATGCAAAGGAAATGCAGAGCGCTGTTCAAAGTCTCAGGTGCTCAGACTGAACACAAACAACCATAAGATGCCTAATGAAGGACAGTCATTGAGAAGAACTTACTGGTGCAGGCCTAGGGTTGACCTTTCCAAACTCTCTGTTCTCTTCCTGTGAGGACACAAAGGAATAAAAGCAGTTCTTTTACACATATATTTAAGTATATCTCATATTAGACTTAAATCAGACTGCTTACCATGACGATTGCGTTGCAATCACTAGGACACACAATGCGTTTAGCGTCTTCAGGTTCTTCCTCACCTGATGGCATTAGTCTGGTTTTCAAGTACTGATAGAAAGGAGTACTGGCGTTCTTTCCAGTATTATCCAGAGTGTCATCACAGTCCTGCTCCTCCTCTGTTGTATCCGGAGCATCATTAGCAGTCCAATCAATATTTGAGTTGTGCTCATGCTCCGCATTTGGCTCAGGTTTGGCCCCAGTGAGCTGGCGGCTCAGTAGATTACTGGAGTCCTCATCATCTTCCTCACTATCGTCTCCGTGGGAGTAGCGGTAACTTAGCGGTGAGGTGATGGACTTCGAGGGATCCTCATCTGAACTGTAGAACATACTGGACTGCAGCCTCTCGCTGACTGACTGCAGGAGGGAGAGGATGGATGAGGCCGGCTGCTCAACACTCCTCTGCTCCTCTTCTGTAGCTGGGGGAAACTGCAGCGTCTCCTGCCCCAAGGCCTCCTCTCGGCCAGACTCCTCCTCGTAGATGGGGGACAGGGAGAAGGGGTACGTTTTGGCTCGACGCGTGCTAGGACTGTGCATGGGCCCTGTGTCGTTCACGAACACCATGTCACTCTCTTCCTCCTCGCTGATGATGGCGAAGCCTCCGTCTACCTGGTGGAGGTCGAGATCATGAAATCGAGAATGATGGGGAACGAAAGCTGCAGTTCTGCTGGAACTGTCCATGGGGTCGAGATGAATTCTCCGACTTGAAACAGACACTGCTGACGTACCTGCATCTGCTATATTCACACTGAGCTCTGGCTTCAAATGCTCCTCCAGTGGGGCGGGGCTCAGGCTTTGGTCATCTGTGACATCGCAGCGGAACGCTCGGACTGAGACCCAATGAGAAGGATGGTGCTGCTCTCCAGAGCACTGGACTTCAGACAGGGACGGCTGGACACTCGAATCTCTCCCAGCATTAGAATCACAAGAGATCTGTTCCTGCTCACTGCTGCCTGAATAAGGTGCTTCAATCTCCTCAGATTCATGGCTTGGTATAGCTGGTGGCTGCTGTGTGATTTCTGACATCATATCCGAATCAGCCGTGTTCGAAGCAAGACTGTGGCTTAAGGGGTCACTGAGAGTTACACTGAGAGTTTGGCTGTGTTGAAGACTCTCCTGATGTACTGCTGAAGCAGGAGTGATGATGGAGGTGTCACAGGAACCGTTCAGGTGGGGTCTACAGTTATTGCTCATTGCATTGTCTTTGGCTGCATCCTGAGGTCTCCTTCCCCCTTTATCTTTACATGTGGAGATGTCACCTGTGTGTTGCTCTTGCGAGAGAGCCTCTTCTGACAAAGCAGGTAGGAAGAGCTTGTTGTCTGTTTTATGAACAACATCCCTATGGCTATGGAGATTTTGGGATAATGGCTCATCATCAGCAGACCTGTTCCTACCGCTGCTCTTACGGGAACAAGTTACATCCAAAATTTTTTCCTCAACGAAATATTCAAGAATTGCCTGATTCTCATTTTGAGAGCTGATTGGAGCACTGGTAGTGGTGAGGTCAGAGTTCAGTCCCACAAAGCACCTGATGTCAGTGTCAGAGCCAGCGATGGACTCATACCCTGAGGAGGGTGGCGACCTGCTGCAGTCCACGTGGCCGCAGGTTCCTGCTAGATCTTCTTCCAGAGCAACAGACAGTGTCTGGTCCGACAGTATCACACGAAACTGATGCTCTGCGTCGATGCCTCCATCTCTATGCCCATCTAACCCTTCAAACAGCACTGCCTCTGAGCCTTCATTAAGTTCACAGGTTAACAGGACGTCATGCTCTGTCTCAGATACTTCCATCTTCTGCAGGGCAGCAAGCGCATTTGTCAGGATGCTGTCCACCATCTTTTTAGACTCCAATCGTAGGACCTCTTCATCTAGTCCCGAATCCACTTCATCTAGTCCCTTGGACTCCTCCGGACACTGGTGTGTCTGAGAATCTGGGGATGGATCATCTGTTCTGTTTACAATTACTGATGGCTTTGGTTGCTCTGAGCTCTGTTCTGGAATGGGGAGTGTGTTGTGATGGTCTGTGTTAGAGTTTGATAGTGTTAGATCATTGGTGTCCCCTGATAATGTCTCTAACGTAACACTCTGGGCGAGATGCTTCTGTCTGCTGTTAACCGGGTCATTCAACGGACTTGGTTCTGCTGCTTGAGGAATTCTGTAGACCTCTGTGCAGGTAAGCAACCGGTCAGAGTCTGCAACATGAGGGAGCTGGTGGAATGGAGTTAGTCCAGATTCAACAGTGGGAACCTCATCTAATAAGTCACTCTGGGTCAATGCGTCCTCAAGCTGTTGTGTCTGTGAAGGGGATGCTTGATTTACTGCAGCTGGGTATTCCTGACAGTCAGAGTTCATTGTGTTTACAGAGGAAGAGGAGATCTCATTGTCCTCATGGCTGTCGGGTTGTGTAGCCTCTTCTCCCTCAGAGATGGGCGAATGAAGCTCAACGTGATGCTTCTTCTTTGGTTTCCTAACTTCCCTCAATCCACGGTACGTGCCATAAGTCACCACAGGAGGACAGGCTAGGTCATGACGTCTCTTCTCCTCCGAGCGCTCTTTGGCATTGATGTTTACGGCATTATCTTCCTCGATCTGTTCCTGAGATCTGTTGAACAAAAACAGAAGAAAGACAAAGAGACACTAGTAAAGCTATTCCACATACAACGAATAGAAACATAAACAGGACAACCAAACATTAGAGATCTATTAAATCACACACTCATGACGTTTGTAGTGCTCTCTGTGTGTCATTTTGCTATTATGTAAAAGCAGAAAGTAAAACAACCTTTTTGTTAAATATTCATAAGCAGTATCTACACAAAAGCACCTAAAGCCTGTAGGCGCAGAACAGATGACTGAAAGTCAAGGTCATTAGATTTATGAAGTACATTTAAAAATACAGATGTTGTACCAAAGTGCTGTAAGATGTAAATAAGTACAAAAAGAAAAAAATGTAAACAAAAATTAAGAGAAAAGACCCATTTCAAAACAATTATAAAATATTAGGGATGTGATGATACGTTTACGTTTTTTGCTGGATCGGCTATTGATCAGTACAGGTCTGATCCGAATTCGATACTGTGAGTTACCCGTGCTTGTTACTGATGAGCTCAAAAAAGCCACCAGAGAAGGGTTAGTCCATTATCTTCCAAGTCTTCTGAAGCCATTAAATTGCTTTATTTGATGAACGACAGTACTTTATTACAATGTTAAATTTAAGTTATGGAAACTATTCCCTCTGCTGTGGCCATCAGCTGTCATTCTTCATCTTCAAACAGTGTGTTGCGTTCAGTTACGACAAAGGAACAAAGAAAGCAGTTGATCAGATAAACGTTCAATAAATGGACAGACATTCGAGTCTGCCCTCGAAACATTCTCATGACAGGACAGAAACATAAAGGAGTGTAACATAACTGAATGAGTGAAATGAGTGAACAAGGAAAGTGGAAAATACTGAACATTTCATCAGGCATCTCCAGCTCATTCTACAGTCATGCCAGTACAGCCATGAGAATCATGTGAGAGAGACTCACTCAGCAGAATATTTCCCAGCAGGCTCTAACTAGACACTTGAATCTCAAGCCAAATGTGATATAAATAGGATTTAAAATAATAAGTGTCACCTTAAGTAAGACAATGAAATAACAGAGGCGTTTCTATTCTTGGACTGAAAAAAACCTGGACAGAGTGTGTCAGGACCTGAATTAACAGTGGACAAGCTTACAGCTTCTGTTCTGGGCTACATGGAAGATATTCCTGCCCCAAACTCACGTGATTGGTTGATTCAAAGGTTGATATGTCGGGCCGCTCCAAGTTGTGAGCCAAGTTGGTCGTAGAGGTGGCAATGGTTGTACGATCTACAACCTACGATCTTCTGAAAGCAACACAGAGTTTCACTCTTCAGGACGTTAAACTGAACATGAAACTGACACACCACTATCTGAGCCAATGAAGCTTGAGTAGGTTTGCCGAGAGGAACACATTAATGGAATAATAATATGGAGATGCTCAGAGAGTGAGGTGTGAGTTCTGCTGGTTTGGTGTTGTTTTTGTGCCCTGCGGATCTCTGCGGTGTCTTTCTGCTGATTAACTGTCTGTCCGCCTGTCAGGCTTGTCTGAACTAGTGCCTCGACTGATCTGTCTGCCTGTAGGACTGTAAATCTTCTGGTTCAATAAACACATTTCATTATAGAAATCCTCTGAACACTTTCCTAATACTCGAACTCTAAAATAAATTGCAAACACAGTACATTTTCCTCTTATTTATCTGTCGCTGTACTCACACATCTTTACCACCTTATGACAATGTACTTTGATTTTCACGCCATTCATCCGCTTAAATTCAATGAACTTCAAGAAGATGATTATTCACACAAAACACCACAAATTCATCCATCTTCAAGTCAATTTATATTTATAAATGTATATTTATGTTTACAAAGAATCTTTACAGGAAGTCACACTGTCGATAATGCCGTAGTGCTTTGACGTGTGCTGCAGTGCCGGGCGATGTGATTTTATACACAGATGATACGAGTGATCGTCTGGATTTACATCTAGATATACTGTATTTACAGTGTCTGTGTGTGTGTGTGTGTGTGTGTGTGTGTGTGTGTGTGTGTGTGTGTGTGTGTGTGTGTGTGTGTGTGTGTGTGTGGGTGTATCAGCGCTGCAGTGACTCAAATGCGAGTCATCAAGACAATTAAAAGATTTAAATGTTGGTCGGTTTTGGGTTAGGGTTAGTGTTCAAAAGTTCATAATGCATTAATGAAGATATGATCCAGTATACAGACAAATAACTCATTATTTATTGTTTTTACAATTGAATATTTAACCAATTAACACATTTTCAAAGTTTAACCAAATAAACACACACTCACAAAAAAATCCTGTGCAAAGCAGCTGTATGAAATATCACTGAGACAGGAACACGTCACACACACTAGTGAGAAACAGCCGCAGCCGTTTACAGCTCAATAAAGTGCAGATATGATCCACAATCATCAGCGTTAGATCGTTTATCTGGTAATACGTCACATCAACAGCTTCTGTGTGTGACAGCATGACTGGTAAACAGATAACACACCGCAGTTACAGGATCACGTGATCCGTCCTAAATGAAAAAGTTCACATTTCACTGCTGGTTGTATATTCTGTATATAACTGTGTATGTGACAAATAAAACTCTTGAAAAAGCACTGTGGATGTTCAGGCCCGGTTTGATGACATCATCAGCAGGTGCCAGGCCTCAGGGGGCCGCAGTAACATGGACGCACACACATATAAACACACACACACACTCTCTCTTTAGTCATGTAAATCAAAGACTTCTATCACTTTTATATGAACACAAAAGGCTAACCCTAACCTTTGAAGAAAACAAATGAAAATGGTAATTTATTCATTAATTGCTTTTCTATTTAAGGAGGTTTTGTCAGATTGATCTCACTTCTAGACACACAACAGATAAACACACTCGCTCACACACACATTCACACTTGCACACTCGCACGCACATTCACACTCAATCACACTCACTCACATACACACACACACTTACACTCACTCACACTCACTCACACTCACTCAAACTCACTCACACTCACACTCACACTAACACTAACACTAACACACACTCAAACTCAAATTCACTCTCACTCTCACTCTCACACTCACTCAAACTCACTCGCTCACACTCACACTCGCTCACACTCACTCACATTCACTCACATTCACTCACATTCACTCACATTCACTCACACTCACTCGCTCGCTCACACTCACAGTCTCACACACTCACTCACACTCACTCACAAACACTCACTCACTCACTCACACTCACACTCACACTCAAACTCACTCTCACACTCGCTCACACTCACTCACACTCCACACACTCTCACACTCACTCACTCATCACTCACTCACACACACACACACACACTCACGCTCCACACTCACTCACTCACTCACACTCACTCACTCACACTCTCACACTTACACTCACTCACACACTCTCACACTTACTCACTCACTCACAATCATACTCACACTAACACTCTGACTCACACTCACTCACACTCACACACACTCACTCACTCGCACACACACACACACACACTCACTCACTCTCACTCACTCACTCCTCACTCTCTCACTCTCACTCTCACTCACTCACTCACTCCACTCACTATCACTCTCACATCAGCTCACACTCCAAACTCACACTCATCCTCACTCACTTCACTCACCTCCTCACTCGCACTCACTCACCACACACACCTCACTCCTCGCTCACACACACACACACACACTCTTCACTCGCTCACTCACCTCCTCTCACTCACTCACTCACTCACACACACAATCCTCACTCACACTCACTCCTCACTCACTCACTCCACACACACACACTCACTCCACTCACACACACACACACACACTCTCACACACACACTCCTCTCCTCACTCACACACACACTCACTCACTCTGCTCACTCACTCACACTCACACACATCATACACTCCTCCTCACCACTCACTCACACACTCACTCACTCACACTCTCTCACTCACTCCTCTCCACTCACACTCCTCACTCACTCACACTCACTCACACCTCGCTCACTCACTCACACTCACACTCCTCACTCACACACTCCTCACCTCACTCACTCACTCCTCACACCTCCACACTCACTCCTCACCTCACACTGCCTCACTCACACACTCGCTCACCTCACTCACTCTCAGTCTCTCACTCACTCCTCACTCCTCACACACTCCTCACACTCACACGCTCCACACCTCACTCCTCACACACTCTCTCACACTCTCGCTCACACTCACACACTCGCTCTCCTCACACTCCACTCACACTCCTTCTCAGACACACACTCACGCACACCTCACTCACACTCCTCTCACTCACACTCACTCACTCCTCACACTCACTCTCACTCTCTGCACACTCGCTCTCTCACACTCACACTCACACACTCCTCACACTCTCACACTCTTACACTTACTCACACTCACTCACTCCACACTACACCACTCACTCTCTCTCACTCACACACTCACTCACTCACTCACTCACTCCTCACACACACTCTCACACACACACACTCCACTCACACTCACACACACACTCACACTCACACACTCACACTCACACAATCACTCACCTCACTCTCACACCTCACTCTCACACACTCACTCACTCTCACTCACACACACTCACTCCTCCACTCACACTCTCGCCTCACACTCACTCACTCACACACACACTCACTCACCTCCACTCCTCCTCCACACTCACTCACACTCTCACACACCTCTCACTCACACTCACCACACACACTCGCTCACACTCACTCACTCTCAGTCACTCACACTCACTCACTCACACACACTCACTCACACTCACACTCACACACTCTCTACTCACACACACATACACTCACACTCTCA
>JAGHMJ010000029.1:2340381-2360381 GCA_018749465.1 Paracanthobrama guichenoti
TTATATCTCACAATTCCGACTTTACATCTCTCAATTCTGACTTTATGTCTCAATTCTGACTTTATGTCACTCAATTCTGACTTTATATCTCTCAATTCTGACTTTATATCACTCAATTCTGACTTTATATCTCTCAATTCTGACTTTATATCACTCAATTCTGACTTTATATCTCAATTCTGACTTTATATCTCTCAATTCTGACTTTATATCTCTCAATTCTGACTTTATATCTCAATTCTGACTTTATATCACTCAATTCTGACTTTTTGTCTCAATTCCGACTTTATATCTCAATTCTGACTTTATATCACTCAATTCTGACTTTATATCACTCAATTCTGACTTTATGTCTCAATTCTGACTTTATATCTCTCAATTCTGACTTTATATCTCAATTCTGACTTTATATCACTCAATTCTGACTTTGTCTCAATTCCGACTTTATATCTCAATTCTGACTTTATATCACTCAATTCTGACTTTATATCACTCAATTCTGACTTTGTCTCAATTCTGACTTTATATCTCAATTCTGACTTTATATCTCTCAATTCTGACTTTATATCTCTCAATTCTGACTTTATATCACTCAATTCTGACTTTATATCTCAATTCTGACTTTATATCTCAATTCTGACTTTATATCACTCAATTCTGACTTTGTCTCAATTCCGACTTTATATCTCAATTCTGACTTTATATCACTCAATTCTGACTTTATGTCTCAATTCTGACTTTATATCTCAATTCTGACTTTATATCACTCAATTCTGACTTTATATCACTCAATTCTGACTTTATGTCTCAATTCTGACTTTATGTCTCAATTCTGACTTTATATCTCAATTCTGACTTTATATCACTCAATTCTGACAATTCTGACTTTATATCTCAATTCTGACTTTATATCTCAATTCTGACTTTATATCTCAATTCTGACTATATCTCTCAATTCTGACTTTATATCACTCAGTTCTGACTTTATATCTCAATTCGACTTTATATCACACAATTCTGACTTTATATCACTCAACTCCGACTTTATATCACTCAATTCTGACTTTATATCTCACAATTCTGACTTTATATCACTCAATTCTGACTTTATATCACTCAATTCTGACTTTATATCACTCAATTCTGACTTTATATCTCACAATTCTGACTTTATATCACTCAACTCCGACTTTATATCACTCAATTCTGACTTTATATCACTCAATTCCTACTTTATATCACTCAATTCTGACTTTATATCTCTCAATTCTGACTTTATATCTCAATTCTGACTTTATATCAATCCGACTTTATATCACTCAATTCTGACTTTATATCACTCAATTCTGACTTTATATCACTCAATTCTGACTTATATCACTCAATTCTGACTTTATATCACACAATTCTGACTTTATATCACTCAATTCTGACTTTATATCACTCAATTCTGACTTTATATCTCAATTCTGACTTTATATCACTCAACTCCGACTTTATATCACTCAATTCTGACTTTATATCACTCAATTCTGACTTTATATCACTCAACTCCGACTTTATATCACTCAATTCTGACTTTATATCACTCAATTCTGACTTTACATCTCACAATTCCGACTTTACATCTCACAATTCTGACTTTATATCTCTCAATTCTGACTTTATATCTCTCAATTCTGACTTTATATCACACAATTCTGACTTTATATCACTCAATTCTGACTTTATATCACTCAATTCTGACTTTATATCTCAATTCTGACTTTATATCACTCAATTCTGACTTTATATCTCAATTCTGACTTTATATCTCAATTCTGACTTTGTCACTCAATTCTGACTTTACATCTCACAATTCGACTTTACATCTCACAATTCTGACTTTATATCACTCAATTCTGACTTTATATCACTCAATTCTGACTTTGTCTCAATTCTGACTTTATGTCTCAATTCTGACTTTATATCACTCAATTCTGACTTTATATCTCAATTCTGACTTTATATCTCAATTCTGACTTTATATCACTCAATTCTGACTTTATATCTCTCAATTCTGACTTTATATCTCAATTCTGACTTTATATCTCAATTCTGACTTTATATCTCAATTCTGACTTTATATCACTCAATTCTGACTTTATATCTCTCAATTCTGACTTTATATCACTCAGTTCTGACTTTTTATCTCTCAATTCTGACTTTATATCTCTCAATTCTGACTATATCTCTCAATTCTGACTTTATATCTCAATTCTGACTTTATATCACTCAATTCTGACTTTATATCACTCAATTCCGACTTTATATCACTCAGTTCTGACTTTATATCACTCAGTTCTGACTTTATATCTCAATTCTGACTTTATATCACTCAACTCCGACTTTATATCACTCAATTCTGACTTTATATCACTCAATTCTGACTTTATATCACTCAACTCTGACTTTATATCACTCAATTCGACTTTATTTCACTCAATTCTGACTTTACATCTCACAATTCCGACTTTTACATCTCACAATTCTGACTTTATATCTCTCAATTCTGACTTTATATCTCTCAATTCTGACTTTATATCTCTCAATTCTGACTTTATATCATACAATTCTGACTTTATATCACTCAATTCTGACTTTATATCTCAATTCTGACTTTATATCTCAATTCTGACTTTATATCACTCAATTCTGACTTTATATCTCTCAATTCTGACTCTATATCACTCAATTCTGACTTTATATCTCACAATTCTGACTTTATATCTCTCAATTCTGACTTTATATCTCTCAATTCTGACTTTATATCAGTCAACTCTGACTTTATATCACACAATTCTGACTTTATATCACTCAACTCCGACTTTATATCACTCAATTCTGACTTTATATCTCACAATTCTGACTTTATATCACTCAACTCCGACTTTATATCACTCAATTCTGACTTTATATCACTCAATTCTGACTTTATATCACTCAATTCTGACTTTATATCTCACAATTCTGACTTTATATCACTCAACTCCGACTTTATATCACTCAATTCTGACTTTATATCTCTCAATTCTGACTTTATATCACTCAATTCTGACTTTATATCTCTCAATTCTGACTTTATATCTCTCAATTCTGACTTTATATCACTCAATTCTGACTTTATATCACTCAATTCTGACTTTATGTCTCAATTCTGACTTTATATCTCTCAATTCTGACTTTATATCTCTCAATTCTGACTTTATATCTCAATTCTGACTTTATATCACTCAATTCTGACTTTGTCTCAATTCGACTTTATATCTCAATTCTGACTTTATATCACTCAATTCTGACTTTATATCACTCAATTCTGACTTTGTCTCAATTCTGACTTTATATCTCAATTCTGACTTTATATCTCTCAATTCTGACTTTATATCTCTCAATTCTGACTTTATATCTCAATTCTGACTTTATATCTCAATTCTGACTTTATATCACTCAATTCTGACTTTGTCTCAATTCTGACTTTATATCTCAATTCTGACTTTATATCACTCAATTCTGACTTTATGTCTCAATTCTGACTTTATATCTCAATTCTGACTTTATATCACTCAATTCTGACTTTATATCACTCAATTCTGACTTTTTATATGTCTCAATTCTGACTTTATATCTCAATTCTGACTTTATATCACTCAATTCTGACTTTATATCTCTCAATTCTGACTTTATATCTCTCAATTCTGACTTTATATCACTCAATTCTGACTTTATATCTCAATTCTGACTTTATATCTCAATTCTGACTTTATATCACTCAATTCTGACTTTATCTCAATTCTGACTTTATATCTCTCACTTTATATCTCAACTTTATATCTCAATTCTGACTTTATATCTCTCAATTCTGACTTTATATCACTCAATTCTGACTTTATATCTCAATTCTGACTTTATATCTCAATTCTGACTTTATATCACTCAATTCTGACTTTGTATCAATTCCGACTTTATATCTCAATTCTGACTTTATATCACTCAATTCTGACTTTATATCTCAATTCTGACTTTATATCTCAATTCTGACTTTATATCACTCAATTCTGACTTTATATCACTCAATTCTGACTTTTATGTCTCAATTCTGACTTTATATCTCAATTCTGACTTTATATCTCAATTCTGACTTTATATCACTCAATTCTGACTTTGTCTCTCAATTCCGACTTTATATCTCAATTCTGACTTTATATCACTCAATTCTGACTTTATATCTCTCAATTCTGACTTTATATCACTCAGTTCTGACTTTATATCACTCAGTTCTGACTTTTTATCTCTCAATTCTGACTTTATATCTCTCAATTCTGACTTTATATCTCAATTCTGACTTTATATCACTCAATTCTGACTTTGTCACTCAATTCTGACTTTATATCTCACAATTCTGACTTTACATCTCACAATTCTGACTTTATATCACTCAATTCTGACTTTATATCACTCAATTCTGACTTTGTCTCAATTCTGACTTTATGTCTCAATTCTGACTTTATATCACTCAATTCTGACTTTATATCTCAATTCTGACTTTATATCTCAATTCTGACTTTATATCACTCAATTCTGACTTTATATCTCTCAATTCTGACTTTATATCACTCAGTTCTGACTTTATATCACTCAGTTCTGACTTTTATATCTCAATTCTGACTTTATATCTCTCAATTCTGACTATATCTCTCAATTCTGACTTTATATCTCAATTCTGACTTTATATCACTCAATTCTGACTTTATATCACTCAATTCTGACTTTATATCACACAATTCTGACTTTATATCACTCAATTCTGACTTTATATCTCAATTCTGACTTTATATATCTCAATTCTGACTTTATATCTCAATTCTAACTTTATATCACTCAGTTCTGACTTTATATCTCTCAATTCTGACTTTATATCACTCAGTTCTGACTTTATATCTCAATTCTGACTTTATATCACTCAATTCCGACTTTATATCACTCAGTTCTGACTTTATATCTCAATTCTGACTTTATATCACTCAATTCTGACTTTATATCTCAATTCTGACTATATCTCACAATTCTGACTTTATATCTCAATTCTGACTATATCTCACAATTCTGACTTTATATCTCAATTCTGACTTTATATCTCTCTCAATTCGATTCTTTATATCACTCAGTTCTGACTTTATATCTCAATTCTGACTTTTATATCCTCAATTCCGACTTTATATCACTCAGTTCTGACTTTATATCACTCAATTCTGACTTTATATCTCTCAATTCTGACTTTATATCACTCAATTCTGACTTTATATCTCACAATTCTGACTTTATATCTCACAATTCTGACTTTATATCTCTCAACTCCGACTTTATATCACTCAATTCTGACTTTATATCACTCAATTCTGACTTTATATCACTCAATTCTGACTTTATATCTCTCAATTCTGACTTTATATCACTCAACTCCGACTTTATATCACTCAATTCTGACTTTATATCTCACAATTCTGACTTTATATCACTCAACTCTGACTTTATATCACTCAACTCCGACTTTATATCTCTCAATTCTGACTTTATATCACTCAATTCTGACTTTATATCACTCAATTCTGACTTTATATCACTCAATTCTGACTTTATATCACTCAATTCTGACTTTATATCACTCAACTCCGACTTTATATCACTCAATTCCTACTTTATATCTCTCAATTCTGACTTTATGTCACTCAATTCTGACTTTATATCTCTCAATTCTTACTTTATATCTCTCAATTCTGACTTTATATCACTCAATTCAGACTTTATATCACTCAATTCTGACTTTATGTCTCAATTCTGACTTTATATCTCTCAATTCTGACTTTATATCTCTCAATTCTGACTTTATATCTCAATTCTGACTTTATATCACTCAATTCTGACTTTGTCTCAATTCCGACTTTATATCTCAATTCTGACTTTATATCACTCAATTCTGACTTTATATCACTCAATTCTGACTTTGTCTCAATTCTGACTTTATATCTCAATTCTGACTTTATATCTCTCAATTCTGACTTTATATCTCTCAATTCTGACTTTATATCTCAATTCTGACTTTATATCTCAATTCTGACTTTATATCACTCAATTCTGACTTTGTCTCAATTCTGACTTTATATCTCAATTCTGACTTTATATCACTCAATTCTGACTTTATGTCTCAATTCTGACTTTATATCTCAATTCTGACTTTATATCACTCAATTCTGACTTTATATCACTCAATTCTGACTTTATGTCTCAATTCTGACTTTATATCTCAATTCTGACTTTATATCACTCAATTCTGACTTTATCTCTCTCAATTCTGACTTTATATCTCTCAATTCTGACTTTATATCACTCAATTCTGACTTTATATCTCAATTCTGACTTTATATCTCAATTCTGACTTTATATCACTCAATTCTGACTTTATGTCTCAATTCTGACTTTATATCTCAATTCTGACTTTATATCACTCAATTCTGACTTTATCTCTCAATTCTGACTTTATATCTCTCAATTCTGACTTTATATCACTCAATTCTGACTTTATATCTCAATTCTGACTTTATATCTCAATTCTGACTTTATATCACTCAATTCTGACTTTGTCTCAATTCCGACTTTATATCTCAATTCTGACTTTATATCACTCAATTCTGACTTTATGTCTCAATTCTGACTTTATATCTCAATTCTGACTTTATATCACTCAATTCTGACTTTATATCACTCAATTCTGACTTTATGTCTCAATTCTGACTTTATATCTCAATTCTGACTTTATATCTCAATTCTGACTTTATATCACTCAATTCTGACTTTGTCTCAATTCCGACTTTATATCTCAATTCTGACTTTATATCACTCAATTCTGACTTTATATCTCTCAATTCTGACTTTATATCACTCAGTTCGGACTTTATATCACTCAGTTCTGACTTTTTATCTCTCAATTCTGACTTTATATCTCTCAATTCTGACTTTATATCTCAATTCTGACTTTATATCACTCAATTCTGACTTTGTCACTCAATTCCGACTTTATATCTCACAATTCCGACTTTACATCTCACAATTCTGACTTTATATCACTCAATTCTGACTTTATATCACTCAATTCTGACTTTGTCTCAATTCTGACTTTATGTCTCAATTCTGACTTTATATCACTCAATTCTGACTTTATATCTCAATTCTGACTTTATATCTCAATTCTGACTTTATATCACTCAATTCTGACTTCATATCTCTCAATTCTGACTTTATATCACTCAGTTCTGACTTTATATCACTCAGTTCTGACTTTTTATCTCTCAATTCTGACTTTATATCTCTCAATTCTGACTATATCTCTCAATTCTGACTTTATATCTCAATTCTGACTTTATATCACTCAATTCTGACTTTATATCACTCAATTCTGACTTTATATCACACAATTCTGACTTTATATCACTCAATTCTGACTTTATATCTCAATTCTGACTTTATATCTCAATTCTGACTTTATATCTCAATTCTAACTTTATATCACTCAGTTCTGACTTTATATCTCTCAATTCTGACTTTATATCACTCAGTTCTGACTTTATATCTCAATTCTGACTTTATATCACTCAATTCCGACTTTATATCACTCAGTTCTGACTTTATATCTCAATTCTGACTTTATATCACTCAATTCTGACTTTATATCTCAATTCTGACTATATCTCACAATTCTGACTTTATATCTCAATTCTGACTATATCTCACAATTCTGACTTTATATCTCAATTCTGACTTTATATCACTCAATTCCGACTTTATATCACTCAGTTCTGACTTTATATCTCAATTCCGACTTTATATCACTCAATTCCGACTTTATATCACTCAGTTCTGACTTTATATCACTCAATTCTGACTTTATATCTCTCAATTCTGACTTTATATCACTCAATTCTGACTTTATATCTCACAATTCTGACTTTATATCTCACAATTCCGACTTTATATCACTCAACTCCGACTTTATATCACTCAATTCTGACTTTATATCACTCAATTCTGACTTTATATCACTCAATTCTGACTTTATATCACTCAATTCTGACTTTATATCACTCAACTCTGACTTTATATCACTCAATTCTGACTTTATATCACTCAATTCTGACTTTATATCACTCAACTCCGACTTTATATCACTCAACTCCGACTTTATATCACTCAATTCTGACTTTATATCACTCAACTCCGACTTTATATCACTCAATTCTGACTTTATATCACTCAATTCTGACTTTATATCACTCAATTATGATTTTATATCACTCACTCAACTCCGACTTTATATCACTCAATTCTGACTTTATATCTCACAATTCTGACTTTATATCACTCAACTCCGACTTTATATCACTCAATTCTGACTTTATATCACTCAATTCTGACTTTATATCACTCAATTCTGACTTTATATCACTCAATTCCTACTTTATATCATGCAATTCTGAGAAAAAAAGTCAGAATTGTGAGATAAAAAGTTACAATTACCGTTTTTATTTTTTATTCTGTGGTACAAGAGGTAATCACTCCAAAAAAATTTGAAAATTAAAAATGGTTATGCAACCTATGTTGGACCACTTGAAATGGATTAACCCTTAACTAATAAATTAATAGCATTAATATAAACAAAATGATGATATCTAATCTGAGTCTAAACTGTCCATGTTGAGCAGAACATGTCGTCATGATCTTTTGTGAGTCTTTTATAAGGAAAGTGTTGAGCATTAGTGAGTTCTGCTCAGATCTGTGTGTGAGGATTGACACCAGTTGACAATGAACTAATTATGACGCCTGTTTGTGCTGTTTTGGTATCTTTGTATCGCCGCCAGTGGAAGTGGAGTCCGTTGATGTTCTGCAGACACAGGATGAGATGAGTGTTTGTTTGAGTGTTTGTCATGGGGACAGTGGTATTAAGTTGGTTTTATTTGGACTAATCTCTAATGTAGTGGGGCCAGTAGTGAAGGATAAACCCCATTGGATTAGCATGAGCCCTCGGCCAATGCATTGTCCTTCTGTTTTTGCATATTTCCACCCTTATATTTTCTTAATTCCCGATGACTGTGTGCATCCCGAATCCATCCTGTGTGTAGATTTAAAGTGTGTTTCATTTGGTAAGTTTGTTTTACTGAGTTGTTGTTGCCCTATTCTTCTTCTGTCTGACTTGCTTATGTTTCCAGGGCTAAATAATTCAGCGATTACTTGCCAGTCACATGATAGCATGACCTCTAGTGAAGCAAAAAAAGAAATGTTGGCTAGCGATCAGATGAAATGTTACCTTCCCTCGCACACCTTCGCAGGGAAACATGAGAAGTGAAATCAAACACCTGCTTTTTCCCCCCACCTCACAACCGCCCTCTCCTCTTTCCTCGCCCGTGTGCCTGTGTTCACTAACCATTTGGCTTTTAGTCTGCGGTGTACAAGGAAACGAGGGATTGCGCTCAAACTGCACCGTGAGCCTCTTTCCATCTCATCCCGACGGGTAATGGCTTGCTTCCATTGAAACTAACAACTTCTGCAGGAACTTCATGGCTGTCCGAGGCACCGTTCCTCCTCCGGATTACTACCCGTTTGATATCGCTCTCTCAGCCCAGCCTCCTGAAGATCTTCAGGGCTTTTACAAGGGAAACCCACACATGCTGAGCAGATCAGGCTCGCATTATGGCCTGGCAGGAGGGGTCAGGACCGCTTGGGATCAAGGGCAAACTAGAGCGGCTACTCCTGGTCCTACGCCCGGTCTTCCTCCTCCTCCTCCTCCACCCCCTCCTCCCCCCCCTCCCCCGCCCTCGGCTCATGAGATCAGCCGCTTGTACAGTAATTCTCTGGCCGCCAAGATGATCCCAGACAGTCAGCGTATTCGCAGTAGAGCCGCTTCACCTGCCTGCTTCGGCATCGACTCCAGGTTCCCGGGCGAACACTCCGTTTACGGTGACGTCAACGGCTTCCCTCTGGAGTCCTGTCAGCCGGGCTCCACCTGCATAGTGGTGGACCCCACAGCTTCAGGCATGGATGGGGTTCTTCCTCGAGGGAGCCAGGCGTATGGCTCTGTAGCCTCTCAAAGGATGCCCTATGACCCTGCTTACGATCCAGGCACCTCTATGTCAGCTCCACTGAACACCGGCAACCACCCGTCAGCAGCCGACCCCAAGAGGACCGTGGATCCGGGATTTCTGTCTCTCCTGCGTTCCGAGGGTCTGTCAGAAAGCACCATAACTCTTCTTCTCCAGCATGGGTTTGACTCGACCCCCATGCTCAGCATGATGGAAGACCACGATATCCGCTCTGTGGCTCCCAATTTGGGTCAGGCACGTGTGCTGTCTCGAGTGGTCATCAATTGCAAGACGGGGACAACCAGTGCAGCATCTATGCGAGGGCGTTCCAACAGCTTCAGCCACCGCAGTGATCTCTACATGCAGCCTCAGGCTCTCAACATGGACTCGCATCTCATTCAACAGCCTATGAGCGCCCTGCAGTCTGTTTCCCCCAGAATGGGAGAGTTTTTGGGTCGGCGTCCGAGCAGTGCTCCATCTCAGCATCTTCTCGAAACCACAACATACCCAGGGAGTCGTCCGATGGGAGGTCTTCCAGTCAGTCCCGGCGGCTACAGCACTGTGCTTCCTCAATCACGCCCGCTATCGATGTACAACGCCCACACCGGCCTAGCCATGTCCGCCCTTCCTGCTCAACAACAGCCTCCGAACACCCCGGGAGCGGCTCCCAAGACCTTCTCCAGCACGTACTCTCCCATGGAGCTGATGAAGCGTCCTCCGAACCTTCCTCCTCTCTCTCCTGCTCACAGCCCACATCACAGCCCGCAGTTACTGCGGAAGGGAGCGGGGCCGGTGGAGAGCGCCGTGCTTCCGGCGTCTTCGGCCCTCCAGCATCAGACCGTTAATCCTAACAACAAGCTGACCCGTCGAACTGGACCGCCAGTCATTGTGTCCACGATGGCTTCTCCTGACACAAGTAATGTCTTGTCTGCTTGTCCCTAGATTTAAACTGCTTGTTGATATTTAACTGTTGTTTATTCTGTTCTTGTTTTCGGTAGCTCTCTTTCTCTGTGTATGATATAGACCGTAAATGTGAAACAAGGCTGTTAAAATGTTTATTTCACGCTTTGTACAGTTTCCAGCAGTAGACATTGGATGTGCAAAGCAGATTTGGCTTAGAGCTCTGTTTTTAGACCAGGAGACTATTTATATGCCCTTTCTAGTGGGATTCTGCGTGTGTGATCCCAGGCTGAACTTCCTGAATACACTCGCCTCCATAAACATGTAGGAAACTCTTTGCAGTAGCTTAAGGAATATAGACCGGTTTTAACTGAACTTGAGCGTGTGCGTGTGATCGTGTGTGTGCGTGTGTGTGTGTGTGTGTTGTTAACTGCCACTGCATGAATGAGCAGCTCACTGTGTGTGTTTTGTCATTTGAAGAGAATGAGAATCATATTCTCTTAGTTACAAGCCTAAATTTATGTTACGCCAGTGTCATCAAAGATCAAAATGAATCATAATTAACCCATAATGTTTAGGAAAATGCAATCACATTAATCACATCTGAGATATGAAGTTTGAGGAGTTATTTGCTGTATTAATTACACCTGTGCCTTTTTTTTATTTTAGCAAAAACTTGCAACAATGTCACACATAGTCTGACTGAATGCGCTTTTGGATCCATGATTACGCATTATGCTTATTAAAAGTGTGTGAGTGAGTGTGCGTGAGAGAGTGTGCGTGAGTGAGTGTGCGTGAGAGAGTGTGCGTGCGTGCGTGAGAGCGTGCGTAAGAGAGCGTGCATGAGAGAGCGAGCGTGCATGAGAGAGCGTGAGTGAGTGTGTGTGAGAGAGTGTGCGTGAGTGCGTGAGCATGCGTGCGTGAGAGAGCGTGCATGCGTGAGTGAGTGAGCGTGCGTGAGTGAGTGAATGTGCGTGAGAGAGTGTGTGAGTGAGTGTGCGTGAGTGAGTGAGTGAGTGCATGTGAGAGAGTGAGTGCGAGTGAGTGAGTGCGTGTGAGAGAGTGAGTGCGAGTGAGTGAGTGCATGTGAGAGAGTGAGTGCGAGTGAGTGCGCGTGAGAGAGTGAGTGCGAATGAGTGAGTGAGTTCGTGTGAGTGAGTGAGTGTGAGAGAGTGAGTGTGCGAGTGAGTGTGAGTGAGTGAGTGTGCATGAGAGAGTGAGTGTGAGTGAGTGTGTGTGCGTGATAGAGTGAGCGTGCGTGAGTGAGTGCGAATGAGTGAGTGAGTTCGTGTGAGTGAGTGAGTGTGAGAGAGTGAGTGTGCGAGTGAGTGTGAGTGAGTGAGTGTGCGTGAGAGTGAGTGTGAGTGAGTGAGTGCGCGTGAGTGAGTGCGCGTGAACGAGTGCGCGTGAGTGAGTGTGTGTGCGTGAGAGAGTGAGCGTGCGTGCATGAGTGAGTGTGCGTGAGTGAGTGTGCGTGAGTGAGTGAGTGTGCGTGAGTGAATGCGTGAGTGTGCGTGAGTGAGTGTGCATGCGTGAGTGTGCGTGAGTGAGTGAGTGTGCGTGAGAGAGTGAGTGAGTGTGAGTGAATGAGTGTGCGTGAGTGAGTGTGCGTGAGTGAGTGAGTGAGTGAGTGAGTGTGTGCGTGAGTGAGTGTGCGAGTGAGTGTGCGTGAGTGAGTGAGTGAGTGCGTGAGTGCGTGAGTGAGTGTGCGTGAGTGAGTGTGCGTGAGTGAGCGTGCATGCGTGAGTGAGTGTGAGTGAGAGAGCGTGCGTGAGAGAGCGTGCGTGAGTGAGCGTGCGTGAGAGAGCGTACGTGAGAGTGCGTGAGAGAGCGAGCGTGCGTGAGAGAGCGTGAAGAGGCGTGAGTGAGTGAGTGAGTGAGTGTGGTGAGTGTGAGAGTGAGTGAGTGAGTGGTGCGTGAGTGAGTGAGTGTGTGAGAGTGTGAGAGAGTGCGTGAGAGAGTGCGTGAGTGAGTGGTGGTGGTGGAGGAGTGAGTGTGCGTGGTGAGTGAGTGTGCGAGTGAGTGGCGGTGAGTGAGGTGAGTGTGAGTGAGTGGTGAGTGTGCGTGAGTGAATGTGCGTGAGTGTGCGTGAGAGTGAGTGCGTGGTGAGTGAGTGAGTGTGGAGTGTGTGCGAGTGAGTGTGAGTGGTGAGTGTGCGTGAGTGAGTGAGTGTGAGTGGTGGTGGTGGAGTGAGTGGAGTGAGTGAGTGAGTGTGGTGTGAGTGAGTGAGTGAGTGTGCGTGAGTGAATGTGAGTGAGTGAGTGAGTGAGTGTGCGTGAGTGAGTGTGCGTGAGTGAGTGCGTGAGTGAGTGAGTGTGCGTGAGTGAGTGTGCGTGAGTGAGTGAGTGTGCGAGGAGTGAGTGGTGAGTGAGAGGTGAGTGAGTGAGTGAGTGAGTGAGTGAGTGGTGGTGAGTGAGTGAGTGAGTGAGTGTGTGCGTGAGTGAGTGAGTGAGTGCGTGAGTGAGTGTGCGTGAGAGAGTGAGTGAGTGAGTGAGTGAGTGTGTGTGAGTGTGAGTGAGTGAGTGTGTGTGAGTGAGTGAGTGAGTGTCGTGGTGAGTGTGCGTGGTGGTGAGGTGTGGTGGTGGAGTGTGCGTGAGTGAGTGGAGTGTGAGCGTGCGTGAGTGAGTGTGCGTGAGTGAATGTGAGTGAGTGAGTGAGTGAGTGCGTGAGTGAGTGTGCGTGAGGTGGAGTGCGTGGAGTGAGTGTGCGTGAGTGAGTGTGCGTGTGGTGGAGGTGAGTGAGTGAGTGTGCGTGAGTGAGTGAGTGAGTGAGTGAGTGAGTGAGTGAGTGAGTGCGTGAGTGAATGTGCGTGAGTGAGTGAGTGTGTGTGCGTGAGTGAGTGTGCGTGAGAGAGTGAGTGAGTGAGTGTGCGTGAGTGTGTGTGAGTGTGAGTGAGTGTGCAAGTGTGTGTGAGTGTGAGTGCTTGAGTGAGTGTGTGTGTGTGAGTGCTTGAGTGTGCACGTATGAGTGTCAGTGAGTTTGTGTGTGTATGTGTGTGTGAGTGTGTGTGAGTGCTTGAGTGTGCAAGTGTGAGTGTGTGTGTGAGAGAGTGTCAGTGAGTGTGTGTGTGTGTGTGTGTGTGAGTGCTTGAGTGTGCACGTATGAGTGTCAGTGAGTTTGTGTGTGTATGTGTGTGTGAGTGTGTGTGAGTGCTTGAGTGTATGTGTGTGTGTGTGTGTGTGAGAGTGTCAGTGAGTGTGTGTGTGTGTGTGTGTGTGTGTGAGTGCTTGAGTGTATGTGTGTGTGAGTGCTTGTGTGCACGTGTGAGTGTACGTGAGTGTGAGTGAGTGAGTGAGTGTGAGTGCGTGAGTGAGTGTGCGTGAGTGAGTGTGCGTGAGTGAGTGAGTGAGTGAGTGAGTGAGTGCGTGATTGAGTGTGCGTGAGTGAATGTGCGTGAGTGAGTGTGTGTGTGTGCGTGAGTGAGTGTGCGTGAGAGCGTGAGTGAGTGAGTGTGTGAGTGTGAGTGAGTGTGCAAGTGTGAGTGCTTGAGTGAGTGCATGAGTGTGTGTGTGTGAGTACTTGAGTGTGCACGTATGAGTGTCAGTGAGTTTGTGTGTGTATGTGTGTGTGAGTGCTTGTGTGTGTGAGTGCTTGAGTGTGCAAGTGTGAGTGTGTGTGTGAGTGAGAGTGTCAGTGAGTGTGTGTGTGTGTGTATGTGTGTGTGTGAGTGCTTGAGTGTGTGTGTGTGTATGTGTGTGTGAGTGCTTGAGTGTGTGTGTGTGTGTGTGAGTGTGTGTGTGTGTGTGAGTGCTTGTGTGCACGTGTGAGTGTGTGTGTGTGTGTGTGTGTGTGTGTGAGAGAGTGTCAGTGAGTGCGAGAGTGTGTGTGTGTATGTGTGTGTGTGAATGTGTTTTACAGTTTCAGCTGAGCACTGTACCTCACTGCAGGCCTAATCAGAGTCTTAGAGCCTAAAATCTCATTAGGGTTAATAGGATATGCAGAGACACAGTCCTCTGAAAGCGCGTTAGTCTCTCGACACACACTCTGAGACTCTAGAAAACTCACTTGAAAAGCCTTACTTGATTTTTTGGGTTTGGGCAAAAATTTACAAGTGAAATGAGGTTATTCAGGGTAGTCTGAAAAACTGCTGATTCATGAAGTTTCTTTGACGGTCTGAAGGTTGGTGGTGTTGTGTAAATGAGCTCTGGCCCGGCTGATGTGTGTGATGGACCTTCAGTGTTGAAATAATGTTAGTTGTCATTTCAACGTTGTAAAAAGGTTAGCAAAATAGAGCTATCATCATAATGAATGCATGTTAATAACATGTGTGTGTGCAAGTGGGAGGTGCTCTGTGGTGGCTGTCGCTAGTCTTAACCTCTCTCGGTTGGTTGGTTTCATAAGTAGTTTATTAACGGTGGCGTTAAACAGAGCAGCGTCTGCATCTCACCGGCAGACACACACTGACCAATCTGACCGCAGCACGTCCTGCCGCCCGGATGGATCACACCGCAGGTCAGTGACACGTGTGCGTGTGTGTGCGAGACATGTGACCCGCTGCAGGAACACCTGTGGCAGCAGTGCATTATGGGTAGTGAAGGGCTAATTAGCTTATGTGTGCAGCAGGATGAGTTTATGTTCAGCACATGTCCTGTAGAAAGACAAAAAGATTAAGTGTGTGTGTGTGTGTGTGTTTAGATCACACAGGATTCCTCAGCTGTCTTTCCAGGACGGATCAGGACATTTGTTTGTGAAAGACAGTCGTTTGCGTGCTTTTAAACACACGTTTGACAGCATTTAGTGTTCACGTATGGCGTCAGTGTTGAGTTTGGAGATGAAGCGTGTGTCTCCGTCTCTGGATGGAGGTCAGTGTGAATAATTCATGGGTTGTAAATGGAACGGCTCCTGGATATTGAATATCCGCACACACTGTGTCACACCCTCTTTTGCTCTGCTGTTTTCATTTTTTTTGTTTTATGCATCTATCAGTTCATCTGGTTTTTTTTGGTTTTTTTTGGGGGTCTCTCTCTCTTTTTATACAGAAGCTTGTTTTTTTATACAGAAGCTTGTTTCCACTACAGAATAAAAAGATAAAAAGGGAACTTTTAATCTCACATTTGTGCTTTTTTCCCCCTCAAAAAGTCACAATTACCTTTTTTTAATAATTAATGAACGACATTCAAACATAGTTACATTTTGGGGTCACTAGAGACAAAGTATCAAATCAAGTGTCATTTATTGTGCATAAAGATGCACAAACGCACTTTACAATCAGATCACCTTACAGGCAGAACTGTGTTGAAGATGAAGATGGTCAGTATTGTGTTGCATTTGAGTAGAAACGGTCAGACACTTGATCTGATGAGTTTTCAGTCACTGTACTCATCTTGATTCATGACACAGTTCTCCTCGTATGTGTGTCGCTCCTGAATCAACAGGTTCTTGATCAAACCGTCTGTAGTTTGAACATCATGATGTGTTTGTTTGCCTGCTAATATTGACTTCACATTTCCAGAATTGCTTCATCACATCTTATTCTGCCTCTGAGCCTCTTCATTTTTGGGTCACACTTGGTACATTTGCGGTCAGAAGTGACCATAGCCATCAGGAAAATCAGTAATGTAATATACACTCACCTAAAAAAGTTATTATTAACACCATACTAATACTGTGTTTCAGTCCTTCAGAACTGCCTTAATTCTACGTGGCATTGATTCAACAAGGTGCTGAAAGCATTCTTTAGAAATGTTGGCCCATATTGATAGGATAGCATCTTGCAGTTGATGGAGATTTGTGGGATGCACATCCAGGGCACGAAGCTCCCGTTCCACCACATCCCAAAGATGCTCTATTGGGTTGAGATCTGGTGACTGTGGGGGCCATTTTAGTACAGTGAACTCATTGTCATGTTCAAGAAACCAATTTGAAATGATTCAAGCTTTGTGACATGGTGCATTATCCTGCTGGAAGTAGCCATCAGAGAATGGGTACATGGTGGTCATAAAGGGATGGACATGGTCATGGCTCAGGTAGGCCGTGGCATTTAAACAATGCCCAATTGGCACTAAGGGGCCTAAAGTGTGCCAAGAAAACATCCCCCACACCATTACACCACCACCACCAGCCTGCACAGTGGTAACAAGGCATGATGGATCCATGTTCTCATTCTGTTTACGCCAAATTCTGACTCTACCATCTGAATGTCTCAACAGAAATCGAGACTCATCAGACCAGGCAACATTTTTCCAGTCTTCAACTGTCCAATTTTGGTGAGCTCGTGCAAATTGTAGCCTCTTTTTCCTATTTGTAGTGGAGATGAGTGGTACCCGGTGGGGTCTTCTGCTGTTGTAGCCCATCCGCCTCAAGGTTGTGCGTGTTGTGGCTTCACAAATGCTTTGCTGCATACCTCGGTTGTAACGAGTGGTTATTTCAGTCAAAGTTGCTCTTCTATCAGCTTGAATCAGTCGGCCCATTCTCCTCTGACCTCTAGCATCAACAAGGCATTTTCTCCCACAGGACTGCCGCATACTGGATGTTTTTCCTTTTCACACCATTCTTTGTAAACCCTAGAAATTGTTGTGCGTGAAAATCCCAGTAACTGAGCAGATTGTGAAATACTCAGACCGGCCCGTCTGGCACCAACAACCATGCCACGCTCAAAATTGCTTAAATCACCTTTCTTTCCCATTCTGACATTCAGTTTGGAGTTCAGGAGATTGTCTTGACCAGGACCACACCCCTAAATGCATTGAAGCAACTGCCATGTGATTGGTTGATTAGATAATTGCATTAATGAGAAATTGAACAGGTGTTCCTAATAATCCTTTAGGTGAGTGTATATTTGTTTAATAATATATTTTGATTATTATTTAGAATTTTATGGGGATTTTATGATACTCTGCAATATTTATCAAAAAAAGTTCCATTAAAATGAATATAATTGATTTAATTGATATAATTAATATATTTTATAATTTTATTTTTTACTATTTTTCAATAAATGCAATATTTCAGATTAAAAGGCCTTTAAAGGAGTCATGTATATTCACTGCCGGTTGTATATTCTGTATATAACTGTGTATGTGACAAATAAAACTCTTGAATGAACTGGCTTTTTTCCTTTTTTATACTGTTATCCGAGGTCATCTTATGATGTTCGTGTGGTTTTTACATTCAAAAACATCATAATGAATAAGTAATAGGCTGTTTTCTATCCTGGTTTTGAGCTCGGTTCTTTGGAAAACTTGGAAGTAAACGCCCACTGCTATGATTGGATAACAGTTTTGCATAGTATAATGAGCTTTGGCTTCCTGATGCTGCATTCACACCGGATACGAATTGAGCGTCTGGAGCGAGTGATTTCCATGTTAAGTCAATGTAAAGATGTGCTGATGCGTGTCTGGAGGTCCTGCGATTTCGCCTCATTCGTGCATCCAGTTCATGTGAAAGAGGCAAATTGAGTGTCTTGCGCGTCACGCGCGAGTGATTTTATTTGGTTTGTTTTGTGCATTCATGCATTTGATGCGAATTTGCTTCTGATGCCCGAGTTGAAAAATCTGAACTTTGGCGTCTGTTCGCACCGAGTTAACCAATCAGGAGCCTGCTTGCTTTTCTGCCTCAGGTGGAGGAGTTCAGGTATCTTGGGGTCTTGTTCACTTGTTCAGTGAGGGAAGGATGGAACGGGAGATGTACGATGTACCGGTCTGTCATGGTGAAGGAGCTGAGCTGTAAGGCAAAGCTCTCGATTTACCGGTCAATCTACGTTCCTACTCTCACCTATGGTCATGAGCTGTGGGTCATGACCGAAAGGACAAGATCCCAGATACAGGCGGCCGAAATGAGCTTTCTCCGCAGGGTGGCTGGGTGCTCCCTTAGAGATAGGGTGAGAAGACTTGGTTACTTGGGAGGAGCTCAGAGTAGAGCCGTTGCTCCTCCACATCGAGAGGAGCCAGTTGAGGTGGCTCGGGCATCTATTTCGGATGCCTCCTGGACGCCTTCCTGGGGAGGTGTTCCGGGCATGTCCCACCGGGAGGAGGCCCCGGGGAAGACCTAGGACACGCTGGAGGGATTATGTCTTCCGGGTGGCCTGGGAACGCCTCGGGGTTCCCCCGGAAGAGCTGGAGGAAGTGGCTAGGGAGAGGGAAGTCTGGGCGTCTCTGCTTAGACTGTTGCCCCTGCTACCCAGCCCCGGATAAGCAGAAGATAATGGATGGATGGATGGATGGAGCCTGCTTGCTGCTGTCATGTGGTGAAGTGACGTGATAAACGGGGCAGGCCTCGCTCCGATGTGGGACAACAGGTCATCAAATTGGGCAGGCAGAAGTACCGCTGAAAACGGCCGTCATCCAGGCGCAGCTCCTGGAGCAAGTGGTGAAACTCGCCAAACTGGGTACGCCTCCGGAGGGTCTGGTGGACCCAAGTACGGAGACGATGACCCCTACGCCACTGTTCTGCTCTCCGGAACAAAAACTCTCACGATGAATGCTCGATCAACATCAGCCGTCTTGCAAACAGACAACCACCTACCTCTTGCCCCTCCCACAAGAAGTGAAATTCGCTTTGGATGCACGAAGGGATTCAAAATATTCAAGCGTCCATCTAGACGCGATAGAAGTTCGGTGTGAACGCAGCATTACACGTGAGGAATTGTTTTGAAAACTTCCAATGTGGAGAAACGGCAACTGGAATGATTCGCCCACAGGGCTCGCAAAACGTCTTTATCAAACAAACACAATGATTTATCTCTCATCCACCTGCGATTAATTGGAATTTTGCAATGAACCAACAACACCTCAAACACAAAGGATTCTCCAGCCTGTGACAGCGTGGAAGTTATGTTCAGTTAGACACATACATAATCAGGAGATATCAAACATAACAATGCAATACTATCACATATAAAAAACATGTTTTACTCACATAAGTGTGTTGCATCATTCCTGTGGGATCCAGAAGCCACAGCACTATACAAACATTTGGCATTTTATTCAGTTTAAT
>JAGHMJ010000029.1:2365381-2395381 GCA_018749465.1 Paracanthobrama guichenoti
TAACATCACGTGACTTCACGTCAGGATAAACATCGATACACTGACATTGCACTGCACTTTCTGTTCTCGTTGTTACTGTGTAACAACCTGTTATAAACCTGTTTGCACATTATACTCTTATACATTTGTTAACCACATATTTATAAGTCTACAGTTTACTCACTGCACAGTCTACTTCAATTATTTTATTCCACTTTATCCTTATTTGTTACCTTTTTTTCTCTTGACTTGATTATTTATAATTCTACAGATATAGACATATATATATATATATATATATATATATAGATAGTACTTTTTTTATCCTATTTCTATATAATTTCCTCCTTGTGTTTTTAACTGTGAATTTGCACTGTCCATGGAGCGGACCTGTTTACATTTCACTGCCGGTTGTATATTCTGTATATAACTGTGTATGTGACAAATAAAACTCTTGAATCTTGAATCTCACACACACTCTCACTCTCACTCACTCACACACACTCTCACTCACACACACACACACACTCACTCTCACTCCTCACTCACTCACACACACTCACACACACACTCACACACTCACACACACACACACACACACACACACACACACACACACACACACACACACATGCACTCTCTCATACACACACACACATTGTGGGATATCATCAGGATACATTAATAATGCTTTTAAAATCAAATCACAAGATAAGATCTTTCACACAAAATTCAAATGATGAATGTGAGTTATACGAGGCATCATGGGAAAGCGTGTGTGTTACCACCTGACCACACACGGTTAACGTGACTTCTTGACTCTGAAGTTTACGATCTGCATGTCTCTATCTGTGTGTTTGTGTTTGTTTCAGGTGTTGAACGAGGCGATCGGCGCTCTGATGTATCACACCATCACACTGACACGAGAAGATCTGGAGAAGTTCAAAGCCCTCAGAATTATCATCCGCATCGGCAGTGGATACGACAACGTAGACATTAAAGCAGCCGGAGAGCTGGGTACTAACACACACACACACACACACACACACACACTCCAGAAATAGTCCAGGATAAAGTGAAATTAACCCTATAAAGTCCACTGTATCATATTTGATATGCAAGCAAGGCCTTTAAATAATCAACATGATCAAAAGTGATTAACTTTACTTGATTATGCAACCATAAATCATGTTCGTGTGTGTGTGTGTGTGTGTGTGTATGTGTGTGTGTGCGCAGGTATCGCGGTGTGTAACATCCCCTCGGCGGCGGTGGAGGAGACGGCCGACTCGACGCTGTGCCACGTGCTGAATCTGTACCGCAGGAACACGTGGCTGTATCAGGCGCTGCGGGAGGGCACGCGCGTCCAGAGCGTGGAGCAGATCCGTGAGGTGGCGTCCGGAGCTGCGCGCATCCGCGGGGAAACACTCGGACTCATCGGCTTCGGTTAGAGACGCACAAACACTCTCAGACACGAACTACAGGCTGATGTTGATAATAAATTGGGGTCTTTACTACACAAAATCATGGTAACGGTGACCTTTTGAGATCTTCCCTACTAATAAATATAAAAATATTTACTAACTGTCCTGATCTGTCCATAATCATATTCGAGTCCAGACACAATATTGAACATTATTGTACACAAGCCAGAAAAGACATCAGATCTCATTGGCTGACCACATTTCTGTGATTTTCTATCTACACAATATTTAAAGTAGTATAATATAATAACATTACACATGTATAAATGTATGCAATAATATGCATATATAATATATGTATATAATATAACAATTATATATTATTAATAAACAATATTATTATGTGGATATGTATGTGTATATATGTATGTGTGTGTGTGTGTGTGTGAAATAAGATATTTTAATTATTATAATACATAATAAATTGTGTACACTGTAAAAATAGAATGTAAAATAACATGAAATACCTGTAACAGTGAATAGCCAAAAAAATCTGTGTATATATAATAATTAATAATAATTAATAATAACAAAAATAATATAATATTTAATAAAATATATATTTTGTTAGTAAAAGAGACTTTCTTTCATGAAGAAAATATATAATTTTTTAATATATATATGTGTGTGTGTGTGTGTGTGTGTGTGCGTGCACAGGTCGTTCGGGACAGGCCGTTGCCGTCAGGGCGAAAGTTTTCGGCTTCAACGTGATCTTTTACGACCCATACCTGCAGGACGGGCTGGAGCGATCGCTGGGCGTTCAGCGCGTTTACACACTGCAGGACCTGCTGTACCAGAGCGACTGTGTGTCGCTGCACTGCAACCTGAACGAACACAACCATCACCTCATCAATGACTTCACCATCAAACAGGTACCACTTCTGTACTGCAATATCATAACGGGCGTCGCAGTGATGGATTGTTCTTTAAAGCCGATGTTGTGCTGAATTTCGACCCCCTGCCAAAATCATTACCCCCTCGTTGAAGTCGCTACCTGATTGCTATTCTTAACCCCACCCTTAATCCTAACCCCTCCCCCACACCTACTCCTAAACCTACCAATACTAGGGGGGTAATAATCTGACAGGGGGTCAGAATTCGGTGCACTGGTAACCAGTAATACTGCAGGCTGCTACCGCCTCCCTCTGGAGAAACAGGGTCATTACACCTATCTAAGTCTCTCTCTCTGTGTGTGTGTGTGTGTGTGTATTAGATGCGTCAGGGTGCGTTCCTGGTGAACACGGCGCGAGGAGGTCTGGTGGATGAGAAGGCTCTCTCTCAGGCGCTGAAGGAGGGGAGGATACGTGGAGCGGCTCTCGACGTTCACGAGACCGAACCCTTCAGGTGACTTTAACATGTCACATCTGTGACAGCCAATCATTTCAGCTCATACTAAAAACATCATCTTTATAAAATCCTGAACGAGGTGGGAATCATATTCAAACTGAATTAATTTGTGGTTATGTGTAAATGCAAAACGTCAATATTTAGATGTGATTTGAGTGTTTACTTGAAAATAATCTTTTCTGTGTTTTTTATTTTGCAGTGCACAGAGCAGAAGTTTATATCCATGTTGCAGTGAGATGATTTCTAACACAAGTTTGTTTTGTGTAGTTTTGCGCAGGGTCCTTTGAAAGACGCCCCTAATCTGATCTGTACGCCACACACAGCCTGGTACAGCGAACAAGCGTCTCTAGAGATGAGAGAAGCAGCCGCGACAGAGATACGCAGAGCCATCACGGGTACAGTCCCACACATTAATCATCTGCCATTAATGAGATGATTTTAATCGCCATGTTTCCATCCAAAGTTGCGAATTTAACTTGTGCACAAAATTGGAATATTGCATAAAACATTTGCTAATTAAGCCACGTTTCCAATGTCATGTGTTCAAGAGAACAAATCCATCCAACTTATTTCCTGGGAAATAAGGGCAAAATATCAGTAATACAAATTATAATCATGGTAATCATAAATGAGTGTCGTCTCAGAGCGTCAGGTTAAACACACACACACACACACACACACACACACACACACACACACACACACACACACACAGGAGGAATTAAACCAAATCATTCTGATCACAGACTTTGACTCAGAGTCACCAAACCAACATTTGAGATGCTGCGATGCCACTGGTCCACTGGTTAGGCCAGTTATCCAATCACAGCCTCTGCTGAGGCACATTGAGAGATTTATTTGGTAAATGTGTTTCCATTGTAGTTTATGCACGTCTTGTAATTGGATAAAATATTATCCACCTTAATTAATAATTTTTTGTTCTTTTTTGTGTGCACATTCTTAACTTGGCATTTGCATCCAGCATTTTTTATGTGATATTCCAAAATATGTGGGTGGAAATGTAGTTTCTTAGGCATTTGTCATGTCCGGTTTATACCAGCTTTATATCAAATTATGATGTTAATGTTGATAATATATTAATATCTTCATGCCTTATAGACACATTTAGCAGATTAGAGCTGGACGATAATATAGTGACATTTGAGAAAACTAAAAAAAAAATGCTGGGTTGTTTCAACTTATGGTTGGGTCAAATATTGACAAACAGTTGGGTTTAAAAATGTATTTAAAAAACCAACAGTTGGGTTGTCTATATTTGACCCAACCATAGGTTGAAACAACCCAACACCCACTTTCTCAAATGTCACTATATTACCGTCCAGCTCTAATCTGCTAAGGCATGAAGATATTAATATATTATCAACATTAACATCATAATTTGATATAAAGCTGGTATAAACCTGACATTTCACCTGACATTATTTTTTTCGAGTGAACAAAATAAAATTAACGTCTGATGATTTGATGGAGCTCTCGTCTCTCTGCGTCTCAGGTCGTATCCCAGACAGTCTGAGGAACTGCGTTAATAAGGAGTTCTTCGTGTCCTCGGGTTCCTGGGGATTGATGGAGCAACAGGTTCATCCTGAGCTCAACGGCGCCACATACAGGTGTGACACACACATCCCGTGCTATTGCTTAACCTTCATCAAGCACATTATTCATTATTATAATCGTTTGATTTACATTTGTGTTTTACCGGTCACCATAACATGATCATCATGAATAATCAGCACTTAAAACCCTGTAAGCTCCACCCCCACACAGTCACATGAGTTTAACTCTGAGCCCCGCCCCCATCTGCTTCTCTCACGCAGCCAAGTCAACCAATCAATGCACGCCATCACGACCGGCTCCGTCCCCCAAGACAAAATCAATGCCTAAACCAAGAGCAGGTAAACGCTGAAGAACGACAGACGCCCATCTCTCTCCCTCTCTCTCTCTCTCTCTCTCTGATGGCCAAACCCTCCCTCAGCATTCAGTTTAATAGATGCAGTGTGTTTCTGCTCTCATAACGGCTCTGCTTCTCTAAACTGTGCTCTTTTCCTCTATAGCGATCTACATCTTTAAGACTTTGGGCCAGAAACATACTCTACACATACATAGAAAGCTCAGAACTTGATGCAGTACATGTGCATTTATTCATTTAACAGACACTTTTATCCATGCAACCTGCCACAAACAAGTATAAATTAGATTAGTGCTGTGAAATGATATGCTAGAAATGAAGAAGAGAAGAGAAAGATGCAAAGATTTGTTTTTCACATTTGTATAAAGTATGTCTCTGGTCTAATTCAACCTAAAGTTTTATTTTTGTTCATTTGTTTGTCTTTCATCAGAAACATTTGCCACCATTCAAAATGTTACAAGACCCTGATTAAGAAACGCTTTATTCAGATATTATGTGTGTGAAATGAATCACCTTTATTTATATAAAGGTTTATTTATACATATATTCATTATTTTTACAATACAGATTGTTTCAAAGCAGCTTTACAGTGATAATGGGAAATAATGCGACAAAGTTTGATTCAGATATACAGCAGGTCTAGAAGAAAATAGTGTCATATAGTCCAGCTTAAGTAAGTCCAGTGATTCATTTCTGTTGTATTAGTTATTCATTTAGTTAATTTATCTATACTGCCGCTCTGGAGAAAACAGTGATGTCATCGTCCAGTTCAGTTCAGTTCTCATACAATGGTATTAAGTGTCGCCAACTAAGCAAGCCAAAGGCTACAGTGGCAATTGGATAATTCTGTAGGATCAAGTTGCTGTTTTTTAATAAGAGGTTTAATAATAGCCAGTTTCCGGTACATATCTTAATGACAAAGATGAGTTAATGATATTAAGAAGAGGATCTATGACCTCTGGTAGCATCTCTTTTAATAGCCTAGTCGGTATAGGGTCGAGCATACATGTTGTTGATTTAGATGATTTAACGAGTTTAGCCAATTCTTCCTCTCCTATAGCGGTGAATGAGTGTAATTGTTGATTTGATACTGTAGTAGATTGTTGCATAGTTATAATTTTTAAATACCCAGTGTTGTGTTTTTTTCTAAGAGAGTTGAAAAATAAGCATATCTAGCAGTTTTTAAGGCCTTTCTATGTGCACTAACACTTTCTTTCTATGAAATGCGAAAATGCTCCATTTTTCTGCCTGCTCTCTTGAGGGCCCGGGTGTGCTCGTTGTACCACGGCGTTGGACTCTTTTATTTAATCTTAAAGCGCAGAGGAGCAACTATGTCTAAAGTGCTGGAAAAGAGAGAGTCAATAGTTTCTGTTGCAATATTGAGTTCTTCCAAGCTATCTGCAGTCAGTTGTTGATGGGATTATTAATTACATAAAGTGATGGTTTATTTTGAATGTGGCATTTACATTTAACAGATGAATAAATCTGGCATCTGGCAAAAAGAAGTTACAATAAATGCTAATTCAAAATATTAATAAATACTACAATAGTACATATATGATACTAAACTAACACTGAATTTGAAGAAATTCACTATTCACTGTCAACAATAATTAATTACTTTGTGTAAAAATATTGAATGCAGAAGCAATTATTGAGTGCACTTTTAAAATAAGACGTTCTGTGAGAAACAGGCACAGGGCGTTCCTCTAACGTTAGTATTTGGTTCCTGTTTGGTTATTTTTAGAGAACCAAATAATAACGTTCTAGGAACGTTCTTTTTAGGTTTTATTTTTGCAACCATAAAATAGCATTCCCAGAATGTTAAAGGATGATTATTTTTAAATAACTTAAAACTAATTTATACAGACCATTCCTAATGGTTAGTTTTAAGTTATTTAATAACCATGTAAAATAACCTTCAAATTAAAAGCGTTGCAGATGTTTTTGTGTAATGACCTATACAGAGCTCTGAAATGAGTTTATTACAGTATTTATGTTGAAATGAGATCAATAAAAATGCATTATATTGATCAGATAAATCCAACTTTATAGCTAAAATATTAAGCCAGAGTTAAGCATAGTGTGAAAAGCACAGAAATCATAAATTTGTGGGTTTGTTCATTTATGGCGCTTATACTGCCATACTGCATATCGCAGGTGTACTAGATGATTACTGACGCATAGGGGGATAGTAATATCAGAGTAAAGAGGTTAGGGGTACGTTCTGGGAACGTTAGAAAAACATTTGAGCAACGTTAAAATAACATTCTACAAGCCAAAGATTAACGTTCTATTTCTGTTAAGAACTTTTCTGACTAACCAAAAACAAACCTTAAAAAAGAACATTCTGGAAACCAAAAACAAACGTCCTGGCAATGTTAAAATAACATTAGAATAACATTCTACAATCCAAAGACTAACGTTCTATTTCCGTTAAGAAAACTTTCCTGGCTAACCAAAAACAAACCTTAATTTTATTTTAGCTTTCTCCCTAAACCAGCACTGTTAGATGCATGTTCTGGCTGTCCATTTTCATAACACTTTGTTTAGTGCTTGTTATTTACATTTACATTTGGCAGACGCTTTTATCCAAAGCAACTTACATTGCATTCAAGGTACACATTTTTACATTTTGTCAGTTCTTGCTTTCCCTGGGAATCAAACCCATGACCTTGGCGTTGCTAGCGCCACGCTCTTATTGCTTGAGCTACAGGAAAGCATTTGTTATAAGTATAAGTATGTATAGTGACCTTTGCCCTTTCCTGCAGGTTCCCATCAGGTATGGTCGGAGCGGCAGCAGGGGGCGTCCCGGTGGGTTTGGAGGGTCTGGTGCCAGTGACCCACTCACTGTCCACGGGCAACCACCCGTCACAGACGCCGTCCCCAAACCAGCCCTCCAAACACGGCGAGAGCAGAGAACACCTGACCGAGCAATAGCATTAGCATCATCTCACACACACACACACACACACACACACACACACACACACACACACACACACACACACACACACACACACACTCTCACACTCACACTCACACAGACTGTTATGCCACGTAAGAGGAACTTTACAGACTCATATCTCCACCTCTTCACGTTTCTTCTTACTGTTTTGGAGGATGTTTTGGTCATGTGACTGCAGCACAGCGTCTCTTATTGGACAGAGACTTTTACATCCATCAGCAGAAACACAATGGAGTTTGAATGGAGTTTGTTAGTTTGACGTGTCTCTTTTCACAATCTTGCCTGGGTTTTTTTTTTCATCTCTTAAGTGTGAATAATTTAAATAAATAAATTTCAGGCAATAGGACGCAAGTCAAAGCCACACCCACTGATCCATTCATCAGGATGATTGACAGCTCAGTGCTCTGCTCTGATTGGCCTGGGCTCTCAGACTTTAGCCAAGGAGTGAAACACCAAAATATTTCTGACGTGTGATTTATTTGTGTATCTGTTCATCAAACTGTGACCTCTATTAATGAACAGTTTCTCATTCTGGTTCAGAGTTCCAGCAGATGATGATGTTTAGATGAAGGTCATTTCGTATTTTATACTCTGTGCGTTTTTAGTTTCGGCCTCTGCTGCTGATTCACATCGGCTTCATTCCGCTATACGACTCAGGAAAATCACACCGTCACAATTTTTCTTTTATCTCCACCGAATCTTGTCAAAAATGTTGCAAATTAATACAGATGATCTGCATATTTTCTCTTTGCTGTTTTTCTCATGTTAGTATTTTTATAAAGTGACATCTCATGGTTACGCGTTTCAAGAAAAGAAAAAAAAAAATTGCAACTCTGGTAGGTTTCTATTGCCCTAGATCAATGTTCCTGTAATCATAGTCGAGTGTGACCCTCCCATGTGGTGTCTTTTATTTGGTTTGTTCTATTGGAGGGTGTTTGTCAGAGAAAAGCCAGACCTGATTCTCACATAAGCAAAAGTGGGAGGCTGTTTGTTTTATTGTGATTATTTGTATTTGTTCCTTGTACAAGGTGAACATTTAGCATCAGTACAGATCAAATAAAACATGCAGGTTCAGAACTCTTTCTGTTTTATGATTGTATTGCCTGACTGGTTGTATTAATGTTTTATTATTGGAAGAGATAAATGTTGCTTTTTACGTTGACATTTTGATTGATTGTTTCAGCAATCATAATCATAATAATAGTTACCAATAATAATCAAGCAAATGAGAAAGTTCAAAACGTTGGTAATTGCTGTATATTTAAAGGTACACAATGTAACTTGTGACCCTCTAGCTGTTAAAAAAACGTAATCTGCATTTTGCGGAAGAACTTTGCTTTGGTTGTGCTTCTGCTCTGTGCAGATGAATATGATTTTCACAATAGATAATGCTTTACAGTTAACTCTGTTAGAGAGCTACATATGGCAATTGACCTCCACGTCACTTTAACCCTTCCCTAACATTTCAGATCCCTCAGTTTTCTCCATCTCCTGAAGCCAAGCAGATGTTGATTCTTATTTTATTAAGAGATGTCACATTCTCTTTTCTCCAGCAGACTCTCCTCACTCAACTAACCTCTGCCACTGACTAAACCCTGCCACTGACTAACCCCTGCCACTGACTAAGCGCTGTCACTGACTAACCCCTGCCACTGACTAAGCGCTGTCACTGACTAACCCCTGCCACTGACTAAGCGCTGTCACTGACTAACCCCTGCCACTGACTAAGCGCTGTCACTGACTAACCCCTGCCACTGACTAACCCGACACTGACTAACCCGTCACTGACTAACCCCTGCCACTGACTAAGCGCTGTCACTGACTAACCCCTGCCACTGACTAACCCGCCACTGACTAACCCCTGCCACTGACTAACCGCTGCCACTGACTAACCTCTGCCACTGACTAACCCCTGTCACTGACTAACCCCTGCCACTGACTAACCGCTGCCACTGACTAACCCCTGCCACTGACTAACCCGACACTGACTAACCCCTGCCACTGACTAACCCGACACTGACTAACCCCTGCCACTGACTAACCCCTGCCACTGACTAACTCCTGCCACTGACTAACCGCTGTCACTACCCCTGACTAACCTCTGCCACTGACTAACCTCTGCCACTGACTAACCCCTGTCACTGACTAACCCCTGCCACTGACTAACCGCTGTCACTAACTAACCCCTGCCACTGACTAACCCCTGGCACTGACTAACCGCTGCCACTGACTAACCCCTGCCACTGACTAACCCATGTCACTAACCCGACACTGACTAACCCGTCACTAACTAAACCCCACACTGACTAACCCGTCACTGACTAACCACTGCCACTGAATAACCGCTGCCACTAACCCCTGCCACTGACTAACCCGACAATGACTAACCGCTGCCACTGACTAACCCGTCACTAACCCCTGCCACTAACCCGACACTGACTAACCCCTGCCACTGACTAACCGCTGCCACTAACCCGACACTGACTAACCGCTGCCACTGACTAACCCGTCACTAACCCCTGCCACTGACTAACCCATCACTAACCGCTGCCACTGACTAACCCCTGCCACTGACTAACCCGTCACTGACTAACCCGACACTGACTAAACTCTACCACTAACCCCTGCCATTCCCACCAGACATGCGGCAAAGCAGCCGGAGCAAATTCACTCTATTTACTGATATGAGACAGGTGAGAGACGCATTTATGCAATTTCCTGTGAAAACCATCCCGTCAGGTCTAAAATATAAACACTTATAATAGGCTTACTATAGTGAATCAGGGTAGCATTGATGTTACATATTGTACCGTTAACATCCTTTACAATACATAATACATTTACCTAGAAAGCAACAGACAATGAGATTTGTTTGTGATATATCTTTAATGTTTCAGTGTAAAGTTGCATTGGCACATTTTTTCACTTGTTTGAAACAGTGAAAAACAGGTAAAACTTGCAGAGTTTTGCTTATACTAATTTATCTTGAAGATTGGCTATTTTTACTGGAACAAAAGAAAAAGCTTAGAGATTTTCAATTTTTTTTATTCATGTGCAGTGGACTACCCATAACCAGCCATTGCTAACTAAGCATTTCATAGTTCAGTCTAATATGTTTTTCTGTAGGTCAATGACAGACCAAGACATCAGCATCATCATGAGGATGTACAATCGGTCCAAAAGTCTGAGAGCACTGTCTAATTATTGATTCCATGCCGCATGCAAAATGTATAGATTTTTTCATTTTCATTTTATAACTGAAATATAAATGATTTGGAGAATGCTATTAATTGATGTATTAGCGTCACATGAAGAGGTCTGAGATGTTTCAAAGAGTATCTTCAGCATGTGAGCAATGACTCATCTGACATTGAAAAAAAGAACTACAATTCTAAAATGATAGTCAGATTTTAAAATATTTAAACCAATGAAACTAAATTCTTTGGTTAAATTTTAAAATCGAAAAAAACTTGAATGGTCTCAGACTTTGACACCTGATAAATCTGTGCCTGATGGATCATAATGCAATGCCTAAAATTCTTTAAACACTTTTTCATTTCCAGTAACTGTACTTGGATATTACACACATGAAGGATTATCATGGCCACACATGCAGTCTTGTGTTATATTGTGCTCCAGACAGCTAGAGGTCGCTCTCTCCATACAGGGCCGTAGAGAACGCCGCATAGTCCAGAGCTCCCGGGACTCCATCAGGTCCTTTATACGGAGGCATCCTGGAGATGCAGTACTCTCCGCCTGCTCCGGGGGCAATTCCCGACGGAGTTCATCCACCAGAATATACGGCTGGAATCACATGAAAGAACACTGATAATTACATATGTTTGCTTATGGATTATGTAAAGCATTTAAATATGATTTAAACTATTTAGGCAACACAGACGAAGAAGAAGCACTGCTGTTGCACATGTAAAATAACGCACTCATTAAACATGTTTATTTTATAACTAATGCAAATAGATGGAAATGTATATACAATTCAAATACATAAATCAAAAATTTAGGCATGTTTGTTTATTGACCTTATCCGCAGCCAGGATCCTGAAGGAGGCGACGACCTGCTCTGAGGTGTCCGTGTCTCCGGTCTCACGGGTCATGAAGTCCACAAATGCCTGAAATGTCACCTTGCCGGAACCGTTGGGATCCACCAAACACATGATCCGCGCAAACTCGGCTTCACCCTGCAGACACAGAGAAACATCATTCCTGTAGATCTTGTCAGATTCTCAATAAAGAAAACAGAAATTAAATGCATGTTTATATTTCAGTTACAGAAATACATACACCGATCAGGCATTACATTATGACCACCTTCAGTCCCCCTTTTGCTGCCCAAACAGCCCTGACCCGTCGAGGCATGGACTCCACTAGACCCCTGAAGGTGTGCTGTGGTATCTGGCACCAAGATATTAGCAGCAGATCCTTTAAGTCTTGTAAGTTGCGAGTTGGGGCCTCCATGGATCAGACTTGTTTGTTCAGCACATCCCACAGATGCTCGAATTTGAATTTGGAGGCCAAGTCAACACCTCAAACTCAGACCACCTTCTTCCATTGCTCCGTGGTCCAATTCTGATGCTCACATGCCTACAGTTAGCCCACTGTTTGATCGGACCACACGGGCCAGCCTTCACCCCACGTGTATCAATGAGCCTTGGCCGCCCATGACCCTGTGGCCGGTTCTCCACTGTTCCTTCCTTGGAGCACTTTTGATAGATCCTGACCACTGCAGACCGGGAACACCCCACAAGAGCTGCAGTTTTGGAGATGCTCTGACCCAGTCGTCTAGCCATTACAATTTGGCCCTTGTCAAACTCGCTCAAATCCTTACGCTTGCCCATTTTTCCTGCTTCTAACACATCAACTTTGAGGACAAAATGTTCACTTGCTGCCTAATATATCCCACCCACTAACAGGAGCCGTGAGGAAGAGATCATCAGTGTTATTCACTTCACCGGTCATAATGTTATGCCTGATCGGTGTATATCAGACGTTGTGTTACAGAAACCGTATTCATGCAGGAACATCTGAACATGTTTGTTGGCTGGTATTTGTTTAATTGTTTTACCAGATCATAACCCATAGAGATCAGACAGGCCCTGAAGTCATCCGTCTCCATGCCACCCTTCTTCTTCTGCAAAAATCAAGGAACAAAGGTTGAATAAGAAGTTTACATTTATGCATATAGCAGATGTTTTTATCCAGAGTGACTTTGGAAGAGAAAAGCGATCTGTAAAAGAGCCAACAATATTCGTAATATACAGTTCCATATATAACAGTATATTTTGATTTCATGTGATTTTTACAACATTGAAAGAAGTAGAAAGACAGCGAGTAAATATGGATGCTTATGGGTAGCAATATTCAATTTGAAATGTTGTAAAAATCACACTGTGTGTGACTGTTTTGCACTCTTGATGGTTTAGAGTGTAACCTTTTCCTTGCTGTTAATTGTTTTCCTGCATTGTGGCTGAATTATTGATTTTATTTCACACATTTTCAAAAACATGCTGTGCATTACAGTCACACAGGTAATGTTGTGTGTTTGTGTTACCCGGTCGAAGTGTGTGAAGGAGGATCTGAACTCGTTGAGCTGCTGTTGGCTGATTCCTTTGGCGTCGCGCGTCAGGATCTGAGTCTCGATCTCGTTGATGGTGCGAGCGATCGTGGTGAGCAGCGACTCCCATCCCACACGGATGTGCTGTGGAGAGACATGCGTGTTACAAGATGAAGGAGTGATGTCACAGTATACACACACACACACACACACACACACACACACACACACACACACACACACACACACACACACACACTTCTACCTCCATAGTGTAGTTGGTGTGTTTGTTGTCGAATATGAGCGACTCCTGGATGACCTGATGGTCTCCCTCCAGTTTGTCAATGTTGGGTTTGTAGCTGATGATGTCATGCTCGTATTGTTTCAGCTGATTCATCTGATCCTCCAGCGTGCCGCCCAGATCCACCGAGCTGTGAGCGATTTCCTGTGCGAGACTCATTAATTTATATACTGCTTTATACAGTACAGAAGCAATACAGAACATATTGAGCATATGTGCTTGAGTCAAGTTGCCTTTTTACCAATTTATGATTCACACTAGAAGTCTAAAGATTTCTGCCATACTGGGTCTCCTCTTTAGAATATGTTGAATGTGTTTATCTCGAGTTCTGTTTATTCTGATGCTATCGCCCTTTACTTTACCATCGGATTGTTAGCCATTGAATGATTGTATATATTGGCGTGAGATACCTGTACCACTGTTGTGTTATTGTAAAACTAATTTTAAAAAAAAGTGATCCAAGTATTGAAAAATGTATCCTAGCAATTGTAAAAAAAAAAAAAAAAAAACTGCAAGCATGATGCCAAACGTGTGTGTGTGTGTGTGTGTGTGTGTGCCTGTGAGTGTGTGTGTGAGAGTGTGTGTTTGTGTTTCTGTATGCGACTATGTGTATGTGAGTGTGTGTGTGTGTGTGTGTGTGTGTGTGTGTGTGTGTGTGTGTGTGTGTGTGAGTGTGAGTGTGCGTGAGTGTGCATGAGTATGCATGTGTGTGAGTATGCATGTATTTGAGTGTGTGAGTGAGTATGCGTGTGTGAGTGAGTATGCGTGTGTGAGTGAGTATGCATGTGTGTGAGTGTGTGCATGAGTATGCATGTGTGTGAGTGTGTGCATGAGTATGCATGTGTGTGAGTGTGTGTGAGTATGCATGTATTTGAGTGTGTGTGAGTGAGTATGCGTGTGTGAGTGAGTATGCATGTATTTGAGTGTGTGTGTGAGTGAGTATGCGTGTGTGAGTGAGTATGCGTGTGTGTGAGTGAGTATGCATGTGTGTGAGTGTGTGTGAGTATGCATGTATTTGAGTGTGTGTGAGTGAGTATGCGTGTGTGAGTGAGTATGCATGTATTTGAGTGTGTGTGAGTGAGTATGCGTGTGTGAGTGAGTATGCGTGTGTGTGAGTGAGTATGCATGTGTGTGAGTGTGTGTGAGTATGAGTATGCATGTATGTGAGTGTGAGTATGCATGTATGTGAGTGTGAGTATGCATGAGTATGCGTGTGTGTGTATGCATGTATGTGAGTATGCGTGTGTGTGAGTATGCATGTGTGTGAGTATGCGTGAGTATGCATGTATGTGAGTGTGTGTGAGTGAGTATGCGTGTATGCGAGTGTGTGAGTGTGCGTGAGTATGCATGTATGTGAGTGTGTGTGTGTGAGTATGCGTGTATGTGAGTGTGTGTGAGTGAGTATGCGTGTGTGTGAGTGTGTGTGAGTGAGTATGCGTGTGTGTGAGTGTGCCTGAGTATGCATGTATGTGAGTGTGTGTGTGTGTGTGTGTGTGTAAATATGCATGAGTATGCATGTGAGTGTGTGTGAATGAGTGTGTGTGAGTGACTGTGTGTGAGTGAGTATGCATGTGTGTGAGTGTGTGTGAGTGTGCATGAGTATGCATGTGTGTGAGTATGCGTGAGTATGCATGTATGTGAGTGTGTGTGAGTGAGTATGCGTGTATGTGAGTGTGTGTGAGTATGCGTGTGTGAGTGTGCGTGAGTATGCATGTATGTGAGTGTGCGTGAGTATGCATGTATGTGAGTGTGTGTGTGTGTGTGTATGCATGTATGTGAGTGAGTGTGCGTGAGTATGCATGTATGTGAGTGTGTGTGTGTGAGTGTGCCTGAGTATGCATGTATGTGAGTGTGTGTGTGTGTAAATATGCATGAGTATGCATGCGAGTATGTGTGAATGAGTGTGTGTGAGTGACTGTGTGTGAGTATGCGTGTATATGAGTGTGACCTCCATGCGTGTCTGTATCCAGGGTCCGATGGCATTGGCTTGCGCTGCAAACTGTCGTCTGAGTCTCTCGTTCGCATGCTGTCGGGACAGTTCCTCCTGTAGAGTGCTGCCTCTCTGAGGAACCAGCCTCTTCACCTGCATAAATACACACACACACACACACATACATACATACATACATACATACATACATATATACATATATATATATATATATATATATATATATATATATATATATATATTATACACACACAGTACAGTCCCGATGACTGTGGACACACACACACACACCTTCTCCCAGGTCTGGTTGATGTGGGCAGGTGTGATGTCGCAGTAGATGTTGGTGAGTTTGCTGGAGATCCCGTAACTCTGCGCGATCTTCTGCACCTCGTTGTAAATGCTCAGAATGGCCTGTCGCTCACTGTCGGCCTCGGGCAGAGTCGTCTTAAACTGATCGTGAGCTGAGATCAGACTCTAGAGAGAGAGAGAGAGAGAGAGAGAGAGAGAGAGAGAGAGAGAGAGAGAGAGAGAGAGAGAGAGAGAGAGACAGACAGAGAGAGAGACAGAGAGAGAGACAGAGAGAGAGAGAGAGAGAGAGAGAGAGAGAGAGAGAGAGAGAGACACAGAGAGAGAGAGAGAGAGAGAGAGAGAGAGAGAGAGAGAGAGAGAGAGAGAGACAGAGAGAGAGAGAGAGAGAGAGAGAGAGAGAGAGAGAGAGAGAGAGAGAGAGAGAGAGAGAGAGAGAGAGAGAGAGAGAGAGAGAGAGAGAGAGAGAGAGAGAGAGAGAGAGAGAGAGAGAGAGAGAGAGAGAGAGAGAGAGAGAGAGAGAGAGAGAGAGAGAGAGAGAGAGAGAGAGAGAGAGAGAGACAGAGACAGAGAGAGAGAGAGACAGAGAGAGAGAGAGACAGACAGAGAGAGACAGAGAGAGAGAGAGAGAGAGAGAGAGAGAGAGAGAGACAGAGAGAGAGAGAGAGAGAGAGAGAGAGAGAGAGAGAGAGAGAGAGAGAGAGAGAGAGAGAGAGAGAGAGAGAGAGAGAGAGAGAGAGAGAGAGAGAGAGAGAGAGAGAGAGAGAGAGAGAGAGAGAGAGAGAGAGAGAGAGAGAGACAGAGAGAGAGAGAGAGAGAGAGAGAGAGAGAGAGAGAGAGAGAGAGAGAGACAGAGAGACAGAGAGAGAGAGAGACAGAGAGAGAGAGACAGAGAGAGAGAGAGAGAGACAGAGAGAGAGAGAGAGAGAGAGACAGAGAGAGAGAGAGAGAGAGAGAGAGAGAGAGAGAGAGAGAGAGAGAGAGAGAGAGAGAGAGAGAGAGAGAGAGAGAGAGAGAGAGAGAGAGAGAGAGAGAGAGAGAGAGAGAGAGACAGAGAGAGAGAGAGAGAGAGAGAGAGAGAGAGAGAGAGAGAGAGAGAGAGAGAGAGAGAGAGAGAGAGAGAGAGAGAGAGAGAGAGAGAGAGAGAGAGAGAGAGAGAGAGAGAGAGAGAGAGAGAGAGAGAGAGAGAGAGAGAGAGAGAGAGAGAGAGAGAGAGAGAGAGAGAGAGAGAGAGAGAGAGAGAGAGAGAGAGAGAGAGAGAGAGAGAGAGACAGAGAGAGAGAGAGAGAGAGAGAGACAGAGAGAGAGAGAGAGAGAGAGAGAGAGAGAGAGAGAGAGAGAGAGAGAGAGAGACAGAGAGAGAGAGAGAGAGAGTGTGTGTGTCGGCATCCACCATGTGTGACGTGTTTGTGCATGAGCAAGAAAATCAATGACCAAAGTGTGTTTATGAGAATATGAGTTTGCAAATTAAGGAAAAGTTGTGTATTAAAGAGAGTAAGTTCTGACCTGAACCTCGTCCACCGAGTGAACCATGAACATGTCCTGCAGATCTTCCATGGCTCCTTCCATCCAGTTATTGAACGGAGCCGATCTCTTAGCAAACTCCAGAAACAGCTGATCAATCGTCTCCAGGAGTTTCTCTGTCCTCTTATAAAACACACACAAGTATACATTTCATTACAATTTCTACATCAGATGGGGCATGCTTTACAACAATAATAATGATAATATATCAGTTTGGAAGCATTAACATGTTTTAAAATATTTTTTTGCTCACCAGGGCTGTGTTTATTTGCTCATAAATTCAGTAAATCAGTGAAATATTCCTCCAGTGTAGATCATCTGTTCTCTGTGTGAATATATAGTAAAGTGTGATTTATTCCTGTGATCAAAGCTGAGTTTATCATCATTACTCCAGTCTTCAGTGTCACATGACCCTTCACTAATCACTCTCATATGAGGATCTGATCATCAACACACATTTATGATTATTGTCATATTGTGCTGCTTCATATTGTAATATTTCACAATATTACAGTTTTTACTGTATTTTTGATTAAATAAATGCAGCCTTAGTGAGCAATAAGATGACATTAAAACATTAAAAAAACATTCATAATTATTACGAACTTTTGACCTGTAGTGTATTTTACATTTACAGTGTATGCATAATTGAATACATATTGTATATAGCATGTCATTTTACATATTAAATACTAGATATCAGTCGACCCTTGAGAGGCTGAGCGCCGGTCCAGTGATCATATAAACTCCTCATAAATCACTAAAAACATATAGAAGATGCGTTCAGAATCAAATAATAGTCATACCAAAAATTATTCAGACGGCACAGTGAGGAGAGCAAAATAAAGTAAACCGTGACATATTATACTCAAACATTCACATTCTACACTAGCAGTAAAACTGATAATGTGGGCCAAAACTTTGAGCCGAGCATGTTCTGCTGAAGTGTTAGTTCTTTAATCGCTAATGTGACCTTTGACACCACAGACTGGACTAAATGAAGCATTGCTTGCTCATTGGTCAAACTGGTATTATCTAATCGTGTTCTTAAATCTAACAGCTGATTGGTTGCCCATTACATCTCTTTCTATCAAAGTGATCTGACATTATCAAGATGAGTTTGTTCAGTTTAACTCACTATTTTATTACCATTTTCTAAACTATAGCGAATACACTGTGATCATGTGAGAAAATGTTGAAGGTGTCTGAATATATTTTGGTTTGACTGTATAAAACAATATAACTGATGTTCATCTGTGTGTGAATCACCTCTAGAGCTTCTCTGCGCTTCTGGGTCAAAGTTCCCAGCTGGTCCCACTGATCACAGATCGTCTGACAGCGCTCATTAATGACACCAGCAGCATGATAGTCCAGTTCACTGTGGACACACACACACACACTCATGTCATGACAAGGACTTTCCATTGACCTCTAATGTTTTTACACTGAGAGAATGATGTTCATCCCCAAAACTTAACAGTTGAGGCCTCCTAACAGTTTTCCTACATCTTTACTGATCAGAACACAGACAAAACTATTAAATAAAACACATTTAATGCCCTATTCCTTAAATGCGAGCTCTGCTGCAGTTCATCATGTTTCCACCAGAGAGCAGCATCAGCTCAGACTCACGACAAACAGATACAGAAGCTCTTACAAATCCATTATATTTTGCATGTTTACAAACATATATATTTGTATATTGCTGTTAATAACGATAAACCTGAAAATATGCTACTTAAAAATTCTCTCTTCAGAGTTTGAGCATGGATGAACATGCACAACTGCCCTTTAAATGTCATATAAATGTATATAAATGTGAATAATAATAAAGTTTATAGATCAATAGTAATCAGGTTCAATACTCTTATTGAACAAAGGGATTTAAAGATAATATTTTAGGATGTTAAAACTCCCAAAACGCTCTGTAATTTGCAATAACTGACCAATTGAAAGATATTATTATAATAAAATGCAAACTTTTCAAAATCTTGACATCCAGCAGGATTCTAAGAATCAAATAATAGATGCACCGAAATTCCTTTAAAAATATCTCAATATTAAGTGACGCTTTACTGTGTGTTATATTCAGAACTGTAATTCTGTGACCGATGTTGCTGGTCCAGTAAACGCATCTTGAATCGTGAATGTTTAGATCAGACGTCATGTTGGGCTGTTCTGATGGAGGTGTTGACAGAGCTTCAGAGATCAGAGAGCGTTCAGATGCTTCTGTCACAGTCCGAGCGCAGCTTCTGCAAATAGAGCGCTGAATATATGATGAGAGGTGTGTGTGTGTGTGTGTGTGTGTTTCTGGGTACGACATTTGACTCATTGTCACAGAGGGAATCTGACAGGTGCTCCATCTGCATTTAGAACAATAGAAACCAAACACTGACACATCCACTGACCTCATCTAACACACTCATAACTGCTGCAAATACACATGGGATCTAAAGAAAACAGTCAAGAACATGATTGGGTCGCTTCTTCATACAAGACAACATGAGTGAGCCTTAACACAAGACAAACACCGGTGAATTAAGTAAAAAAAAGGCTGCCGTTCATGTGACTCCACATAAAGAAACCCCTCAGTGTGAGGCCATGAGGAAACAGGAAGTGGTCATACTTGAGTTCCTGTGCTATGGCGGCGATTTGCTCCACTCTGTCCTGATGTGCAGCTAGGTCACTCTCGAACGCCTCGTGTTTCCGTAGCAACGCTCTCAGCTCCGTTAGGGATGCACTCTCGTAATCTTTCAGAGTTAACAGCTGATCCTTTCCTGCAGCGTGCACACACACACACACACACACACACACACACACTTGTTGTATTTTCATGTTTTATTGGGACTCTCCATAGACGTAATGGTTTTAATACTGTACACACTGTATATTCTATCCACTTACACTAACCCTACCCATCACACTCACACTCACTCACACAAACACACATATTCACTAACTCACACTCACTAACTAACACACTCACACTCACTAACTAACACACACACTCACACACTCACTAACTCACACTCAGTAACTCACACTCACTAACTCACTATCACACTCACTCACACACATACTCACTAACTCACACTCACTAACTCACACTCACTAACTCACACTCACTAACTCACACTCACTAACTCACACTCACTAACTCACACTCACTAACTCACACTCACTAACTCACTAACACACTCACTCACTAACTCACACACACACACTAACTCACTCACACACACACACTCACTAACTCACTAACATACTCACACACACATTTACACACTCTCACTCACTAACTCACACTCATTAACACTCACTCACTCTCACACACACTCACTAACTCACACTCACCAACTCACACTCATTAACACTCAATCACTAACTTACACTCACTCACTCTCACTAACTTACACTCACTCACTCTCACTAACTCACACACAGTCACTAACTCACACTCACACACACACACACACACTCACTAACTCACACACTCATTAACATTCACTCACTCTCACACACACACACTCACTAACTCACACTCATTAACTCTCACTCACTCACTCTCACTAACTCACTCTCACTAACTCACACTCACTAACTCACCCACTCACTCACTCACTCACTCACTCACACACACACACACACACACACACACACACACACACACACACACACACACACACACTCACTAACTCACACTCACTCACTCACACACTCACTAACTCACACTCACTCACTCACACTCACTCACTCACTCACACTCACTCACTAACTCACTCACTAACTCACTCACTAACTCACTCACTAACTCACACACACACACTTACACACTTACACACTCTCACTCACTAACTCACACTCATTAACATTCACTCACTCTCACACACATACACACACACACTCACTCACACTCATTAACATTCACTCACTAACTCTCACTCACTCACTCTCACTAACTCACTAACTCTCACTCACTCACTCTCACTAACTCTCACTCACTAACTCTCACTCACTAACTCTCACTCACTAACTCTCACTCACTCAAACACTCACACTCACTCAAACACTCACACTCACTCACTCACTCACTCACACACACACACACACACACACACACTCACTAACTCACACTCACTCACACACTCACTAACTCACACTCACTAACTCACTAACTCACACACACACACTTACACACTCTCACTCACTAACTCACACTCATTAACATTCACTCACTCTCACACACATACACACACACACTCACTCACACTCATTAACATTCACTCACTAACTCTCACTCACTCACTCTCACTCACTAACTCACTCACACTCACAAACTCTCACTCACTCACTCACTCACTCACTCACTCACTCACTCACACTCACACTCACACTCACTAACTCACACACACTTACACACTCTCACTAACTCACACTCATTAACATTCACTCACTCTCACACACACTCACTCACTCACACTCATTAACATTCACTCACTAACTCTCACTCACTCTCACTCACTAACTCTCACTAACTCACTCACTCACTCACACACACACACACACACACACACACACACACACACACACACACACACACACTCACTAACTCACTCACACTCACTCACACTCACACTCACTCACTAACTCACACACTTACACACTCTCACTCACTAACTCACACTCATTAACATTCACTCACTCACACACATACACACACACACTCACTCACACTCATTAACATTCACTCACTAACTCTCACTCACTCACTAACTCTCACTAACTAACTCACTCACACTCACACTCACTCACTCACTCACACACTCACTCACTCACTCACTCACTCACTCACTAACTCTCACTCACTAACTCACACTCATTAACATTCACTCACTCTCACACACACACACTCACTAACTCACACTCATTAACTCTCACTCACTCACTCTCACTAACTCACTCTCACTAACTCACTCACTCTCACTCACTCACTCTCACTAACTCTCACTCACTAACTCTCACTCACTCAAACACTCACACGCACTCACTCACACACACACACACACACACACACACACACACACACACACACTCACTAACTCACACTCACTCACACACTCACTCACTAACTCACTAACTCACACACACACACACTTACACACTCTCACTCACTAACTCACACTCATTAACATTCACTCACTCTCACACACATACACACACACACTCACTCACACTCATTAACATTCACTCACTAACTCTCACTCACTCACTAACTCTCACTAACTAACTCACTCACACTCACACTCACTCACTCACTCACTCACACACTCTCACTCACTAACTCACACTCATTAACATTCACTCACTCTCACACACACACACTCACTAACTCACACTCACTAACTCTCACTCACTCACTCTCACTCACTCACTCTCACTAACTCACTCTCACTCACTAACTCCACACTCACTCAACTAACTCACTCTCACTAACTCCACTCACTAACTCACTCTCACTAACTCACTCTCACTAACTCTCACTCACTAACTCACACTCACTAACTCACTCTCACTCACTCACTCTCACTAACTCACTCTCACTAACTCTCTCTCACTAACTCACTCTCACTAACTCACTCTCACTAACTCACTCTCACTAACTCTCACTCACTCAAACACTCACACTCAATCACTCACTCACACACACACACACACACACACACACACACTAACTCACACTCACTCACTCACTCACACTCACTAACTCTCACTCACTCACACTCACACTCACTCACTCACACACACACACACACACACACACACACACACACACACACACACACACACACACACTAACTCACACTCACTCACTCACTCACACTCACTCACACTCACTAACTCTCACTCACTCACACTCACACTCACTAACACACACACACACTTACACACTCTCACTAACTCACACTCATTAACATTCACTCACTCACACACACACACACACACACACACACTCACTCACTCACTCACTCACACACTCACTCACTCCTCACTCACTCACTCACTCACCACTCACTCACTCACTCACTCACTCACTCACACTCATTAACATTCACTCACTAACTCTCACTCACTCACTCTCACTCACTAACTCTCACTAACTCACTCACTCACTCACACTCACTCACTCACTCACTCACTAACTCACTCACACACACACTCACTCACAACTCACACTCATTAACATTCACTCACTCTCACACACACACACTCACTAACTCACACTCATTAACTCTCACTCACTCACTCTCACTAACTAACTCACTCACACTCACACTCACTAACTCTCACTCACTCACACTCACTAACACACACACACACACTTACACACTCTCACTAACTCACACTCATTAACATTCACTCACTCTCACACACACACACACACACACACACACTCACTCACACTCATTAACATTCACTCACTAACTCTCACTCACTCACTAACTCACTCACTCACACTCACTCACTCACTCACTAACTCACTCACTAACTCACACTCATTAACATTCACTCACTCTCACACACACACACACTCACTCACTCACACTCACACTCATTAACTAACTCACTCATTAACTCACTCTCACTAACTCACTCTCACTAACTCACTCTCACTAACTCACTCTCACTAACTCACTCTCACTAACTCACTCTCACTAACTCACTCTCACTAACTCACTCTCACTAACTCACTCACTCTCACTCACTCTCACACACTCCTCACTCACTCTCTCACTCACCTCACCTCACACTCTCACTCACTAACTCTCTCTCACTAACTCACTCTCACTAACTCACTCTCACTAACTCACTAACTCACTAACTCTCACTCACTCACTCTCACTAACTCTCACTCACTCAAACACTCACACTCAATCACTCACTCACACACACACACACACACACACACTCACTAACTCACACTCACTCACACACTCACTAACTCACTAACTCACTAACTCACACTCATTAACATTCACTCACTCTCACACATACACACACACACTCACTCACACTCATTAACATTCACTCACTAACTCTCACTCACTAACTCTCACTAACTAACTCACTCACACTCACTCACTAACTCTCACTCACTCACTCACACTCACTAACTCACTAACTCACTAACTCACTAACTCACTAACTCACTAACTCACACTCACACTCATTAACATTCACTCACTCACACACACACACTCACTCACACACACTCATTAACATTCACTCACTCACTCACACTCACACTCACTCACTCACTAACACTCACTAACTCTCACTAACTCACTAACTCTCACTAACTCTCACTAACTCTCACTAACTCTCACTAACTCACTAACTCTCACTAACTCTCACTAACTCTCACTCACTCTCACTAACTCTCACTAACTCACTCCACTCACTCATTAACATTCACTCACTAACTCTCACTCACTCACTCACACTCACTCACTCACTCACTAACTCACTCACACACTCTCACTCACTAACTCACACTCATTAACATTCACTCACTCACACACACACACTCACTAACTCACACTCATTAACTCTCACTCACTCACTCTCACTAACTAACTCACTCACACTCACACTCACACTCACTAACTCTCACTCACTCACACTCACTAACTCACTAACACACACACACACACTTACACACTCTCACTAACTCACACTCATTAACATTCACTCACTCTCACACACACACACACACACACACACACACTCACTCACTCACTCACTCACACTCATTAACATTCACTCACTAACTCTCACTCACTCTCACTAACTCACTCACTCACACTCACTCACTCACTCACTAACTCACTCACACACTCTCACTCACTAACTCACACTCATTAACATTCACTCACTCTCACACACACACACTCACTAACTCACACTCATTAACTCTCACTCACTCTCACTAACTCACTCTCACTAACTCACTCTCACTAACTCACTCTCACTAACTCACTCTCACTAACTTACTAACTCTCACTCACTCACTCTCACTCTCACACCTCACTCTCTCTCACTAACTCACTAACTCACTAACTCTCACTCACTCACTCTCACTCAAACACTCACACTCAATCACTCACTCACACACACACACACACACACACACACTCACTAACTCACACTCACTCACACACTCACTCACTCACACTCACTCACTAACTCACTAACTCACACTCATTAACATTCACTCACTCTCACACATACACACACACACTCACTCACACTCATTAACATTCACTCACTAACTCTCACTCACTAACTCTCACTAACTAACTCTCACTCACTCACTCACTCACCACTCACTAACTCACTAACTCACTAACTCACTAACTCACTAACCACTAACTCACTAACTCACACTCATTAACATTCACTCACTCTCACACACACACACACACTCACTCACTCACACTCATTACACTCACTCACTCACCACTCACTCACTCACACTCACTAACTCTCACTAACTCTCACTACCTCTCACTAACTCTCACTAACTCACTCACTCACTCACACTCACTCACACACTCACTCACTCACACTCACTCACACACTCACTCACTCACTCACTCACTCACCCACACTCACTCATCACTCACTCCACACTACTCACTCACTCACACACACTTACACACTTACACACTCTCACTCACTAACATTCACTCACTCTCACACACACACACACACACACACACACACACACACACACACACACACACACTCACTCACTCATTAACATTCACTCACTAACTCTCACTCTCTCACTAACTCTCACTAACTCTCACTCACTAACTCTCACTCACTAACTCTCACTAACTAACTCTCACTAACTAACTCTCACTAACTAACTCACTAAACTCACTCACTAACTCACTCACTCACTCTCACTCACTCACTCACTCTCACTCACTCACTCACCACCACTCACTCACTCACTCACCACCACCACTCACTCACTCACTCACTCACTCACTCACTCACTCACTCACTGTTGTTCTGCTGATTTAAGGAATAGTTCCCCAAAATTTAAATTCTGCCATCATTTACCTCATGCAAAAAATGAAATGAATAAATAAGCATAATAAATATCCGATATTAATTATTATTATTATTATTGTATTATGTCATTATCTGCTGCATCTGATTCATGATTGTGTATAATCAAACTTAAAGCTCCAGGTGTGATGATGCCAAACACCTTCTTGAGTGCTCCAGAATTAAATTAAAAATTGTATTCCTTTAAAAGGTTTGTAAAAGGTTTGCTGTGACTTGAGGTCAGCAGGTGTCTGTCCTCTTGAAGGACACAACAGGAAGTGATGTAATCTCACCCTGTGCCCAGCTCTCGTGTGTAGCCACTTTCTGCTGGAACTTCTCAGCCAGATGTTCCACGCGCTCCAGACGCCTGATTTCACTGAGCAGCCACTCCTCGTATCCCTTCTCCGCATGTTCCAGGCCGTGCCACGCGCTCGTGATGTCCTGCACACGGTCAGAGGGGTCAGGGGTCAACTCACACGACATGATGATACATGATGATAAATTCACATGTAAGAACACGCTGTTTGTGTGTGTGTGTCTTACAGACACCATCTTCCCCTCGGAGGGCATGAAGGCGGGTCTGTTGCTGATGTGAAGTTTGGTCTGTAGCGTGTTGAAGCTGATCTCCAGCTGGCACTTCTCCTGGACTTTGGGCGGCTTGTGCATGCGGCGATAGTCTCTGAAATCCTCCAGCTTGCATCTCATGGCAGCCATCGTGTTCTCAGGGCTTCGCTTCTCAAGCCACGGCGTTGTGCGGCGGATCCACTCCAGCAACTGAAACAGTCAAAAGTAGGGCCAGGGGTTGTTTTAATATGATGATTTGATGCTCAAGAAACATTTATGATTATTATCAGTGTTTCTAAACAGTTAATATTTTTGTGGAAATCATGATGCATTTTATTTTTCAGCATTTATTTGAAACAGAATCTTTTGTGACATTATAAATGTCTTTACTGTCACTTTTGTGTCTGTTAGTTTTTTCATTGTAATTATGTTTATTCTTAAATTTAGTTTGTGTGTGTATGTGAGTGGTTGTGTGTGTGTTAGGGTGTGTGTGAGTAAATGTGTGTGTGAGTGTGTGTGAGAGAGTGTGTGAGTGTGTGTGTGTGTGAGTGAGTGTATGAGTATGAGTGTGTGAGAGAGTGTGAGTGTGTGTGCATGAGTGTGTGCGTGAGTGTGTGTGCGTGAGTGTGTGAGAGAGTGTGCGAGTGTGAGTGTGTGTGTGAGAGTGTGCGAGTGTGAGTGTATGTGAGAGAGTGTGAGTGTGAGAATGTGTGCGTGAGTGTGAGTATGTGTGCGTGAGTGTGTGCGAGAGTGTGCGAGTGTGAGCGAGTGTGCGAGTGTGTGTATGAGAGAGTGTGAGTATGTGTGCGTGAGTGAGTGTGAGTGTGTGTGTGTGTGAGTGAGAGAGTGTGCGAGTGTGAGTGTGTGAGTGAGTGTGCAAGTGTGTGAGTGTGTGAAAGAGTGTGTGTGTGTGAGTGTGTGTTTGAGTGAGTGAGTGTGTGTGTATGTGTTTATCAGTCTGTGTGTATGTTTGTGAGTGTGTGTGTGTCAGAGTGTGTGTGTGTGTGTGTGTGTGTGTGTGTGTGCCTGTTTATGTGATTTATGAGGACACATTTGTATAATGACATGGGTATTACACTGGTATTACAATATAAACGTGGTTTATGAGTACATTTCATATGTCCTCATATTTCAAATAGCCTTAAAAACACACTAAACAATGTTTTATTAAAAATGTAAAAATGCAGAATGTTTCCTGTGATGGGTGGGTTTAGGGGTAGGGGCAGTGTGTGTGTGTGTGTGTGTGTGTGTGTGTGATGGGTAGGGGCAGTGTAGGGGAATAGAAAATACGGTTTGTACGGTATAAAAACCATTACGTCTATGGAGAGTCCTCATAATGATAGGTGCACCAATGATAGGTGTGTGTGTGTGTGTGTGTGTGTGTGTGTGTGTGTGTGTGTGTGTGTGTGTGTGTCAGTCAGTGTGTCAGTGTGTGTGTTGTACCTCACTGGCCAGTCGTTCATATTCCTCCATCAGTTTCTCATTTTCCTGATTCACTCCAAGCACTTTACAGATCCTGTTAGCCGCCGTTTCTGCCTTTAAACACACACACACACACACACACACACACACACACACACACACACACACACACGACAGGTTCACAGACTTGACTTACAGCAGTTCATTTGAAAGTACCCACGATGCATCTGTTTGTATAGTAATAATGAGCACATAGCCTCTATGTGTGGCTCACATTTAATGCAAAAGTACCTGTTCTGCCCCAGCGAAAGCATGATAGAAGCAGGACACATAGGTCATGATGGCGCGCTCGTCAGGCTTCGGTGTGTTAATGATGTCTGGAGACAATAAATGTGATCAGGAAATATAAAGATTTAAACTCACAATTATGAGAACTAACATTAGAACTTATGCTTAATGCATCAGAGGGGAATATATGCATTGCATTCTGGGATGAATTGTTCAAGGCTTCTGATAGTAACACGACACGCAGGGCATAAAGAGCCTCTCACCACAGACAGCTGTGTTCACTAAATCAGTTCAGCAGGAGAGTACTGTTGTATAATAATAAGGTCACATGACTTGTACACTTTCCTGTGTTGTGTTATGCTTTTAAAATGTCAGCATACAGGGCGATTTATTTAATCAAAAAGCCTTGTGATATGATAAAAATCACACAACTGCTGTTGCAGAATCCCCATGTTTTTTATGGAATATTGCAGTGGTTATTCTAAAAGCACATCATTATTGTGTTAATAATCAGAATCAGAATAACTTCATCTCTTCTCTGATGACGAGGGCGGGGCCACCTGTCACTCACATGAGATCCACCAATAGCAAACCACAACCATCCAATCAATTCCCCACAGACACACTCAAGCCCCGCCCTACATCTGCTCTTGTTTGTGTTTCACTCGATATACAGAACAATAGGAAAGACAAGCTCAACTTATGTTTTATGCTGGCCTTAATGAATCAAGCTGCAACACTGGCAACAAAAAAAAATCATATTTCACACTTCTATCATATTTCTGTTGCCACTGTTTTATAATGCTTCACTAATTTGATACTGATGCAAGTCTTTACCTTCTGGGTCCAACATTTTAGGGATGTCCAAGTGTTTCTCCGCAATTTCTAAAGCCAGATTGAGATTTCCAAGAGGATCGTCCTGCACAGAGAACACCAGAGGAATCCATGAGCTTTAATTACTGCAGTTTGTACAAAACTTCATCATCATGTGTAAGTGATTAACAAAAGATCCATACAGGATCACTGTCATTAACTCAAGATAAAAATACAACCATATAAATAATTCTGCCACTTTAAAAATAAAATAAAACAACATTTTATTTCTCATATTCATTTAATTTGACTTGCTGTACTAAAATAACTAAAACAAAACATAATAAAATCTATACTGACAAAAAAGTTAAAAACAAAAACAAAAAAGTAACTCTTTACAATAAGGTTCCATTAGTTATAACTGTGTGTCAGTATAT
>JAGHMJ010000029.1:2397881-2405381 GCA_018749465.1 Paracanthobrama guichenoti
ACAGACACACAGACACACACAGACAGACAGACACACACACACAGACACACACACACAGACAGACACACACACACACACACACACACACACACACACACACACACACACAGACACAGACAGACACACACACACACACACACACACACACACACACACAGACAGACACACACACACACACACAGACACACACACACACACACACACACACACACACACACACAGACACACACAGACACACACAGACACACACACACACACAGTGCTGTCAAATCAATTAATCTAACATAAAAGTTTGTTTACATAATATATATGTGTGTACTGTGTATAATTATTATGTATATATACATACATTCGTGTATATATTCAAGAAAATTTTTATATTTAGATATAAAATATTTAAATTTATATATAATGAAATAATAAATAATAATAAAATTATATAAAAATATACAGTACTGTGCAGAAGGTATTTTCACATGAAAAATGTTTTTAAGCCAGTTATTAATATCTTTTACTGTAGTGAGTCAGTAGGAAATATCAGTTTACATTCATTTTGCAATTAATTGTAATAATCCAGTGAGATTATTATTATTATTATTATTTTATTTTTTTTTATGCACAAGAAGTCTGCCAGCACCCGGTGTGATCTGATCTCTTCAGCATCAAGTCTGTCTGTGATCACATGAAGAAACCGAACAAACTGAGACGGACTCAATCCAGAAGAACTGAGGCAGCGTCTCCCAGACACTTGAGGAAACCTTCCTGCAGAACTACAGCACTGAGAAACGTTTAGGCACGTATCAGAATGCTTTAAAGTGAGAATTCTGTCAAAAATAACATAAATAGCTTTTATTTATGAATGAACTTCTATTAACTAAATCAAATCGATGTAAAAATACTAGCGAGCCTAAGACTTCTGCACAGTACTGTGTATATATATATACACACACATGCAAATATTTCTTATATACATGTATGCGTGTATTCAAATATACATAATTATACACAGTACACACATACACTCACCTAAAGGATTATTAGGAACACCTGCTCAATTTCTCATTAATGCAATTATCTAATCAACCAATCACATGGCTGTTGCTTCAGTGCATTTAGGGGTGTGGTCCTGGTCAAGACAATCTCCTGAACTCCAAACTGAATGTCAGAATGGGAAAGAAAGGTGATTTAAGCAATTTTGAGCGTGGCATGGTTGTTGGTGCCAGACGGGCCGGTCTGAGTATTTCACAATCTGCTCAGTTACTGGGATTTTCACGCACAACCATTTCTAGGGTTTACAAAGAATGGTGTGAAAAGGGAAAAACATCCAGTATGCGGCAGTCCTGTGGGCGAAAATGCCTTGTTGATGCTAGAGGTCAGAGGAGAATGGGCCGACTGATTCAAGCTGATAGAAGAGCAACTTTGAGTGAAATAACCACTCGTTACAACCGAGGTATGCAGCAAAGCATTTGTGAAGCCACAACACGCACAACCTTGAGGCGGATGGGCTACAACAGCAGAAGACCCCACCGGTACCACTCATCTCCATTACAAATAGGAAAAAGAGGCTACAATTTGCACAAGCTCACCAAAATTGGACAGTTGAAGACTGGAAAAATGTTGCCTGGTCTGATGAGTCTCGATTTCTGTTGAGACATTCAGATGGTAGAGTCAGAATTTGGCGTAAACAGAATGAGAACATGGATCCATCAGGCCTTGTTACCACTGTGCAGGCTGGTGGTGGTGGTGTAATGGTGTGGGGGATGTTTTCTTGGCACACTTTAGGCCCCTTAGTGCCAATTGGGCATCGTTTAAATGCCACGGCCTACCTGAGCATTGTTTCTGACCATGTCCATCCCTTTATGACCACCATGTACCCATTCTCTGATGGCTACTTCCAGCAGGATAATGCACCATGTCACAAAGCTCGAATCATTTCAAATTGGTTTCTTGAACATGACAATGAGTTCACTGTACTAAAATGGCCCCCACAGTCACCAGATCTCAACCCAATAGAGCATCTTTGGGATGTGGTGGAACGGGAGCTTCGTGCCCTGGATGTGCATCCCACAAATCTCCATCAACTGCAAGATGCTATCCTATCAGTATGGTCCAACATTTCTAAAGAATGCTTTCAGCACCTTGTTGAATCAATGCCACGGAGAATTAAGGCAGTTCTGAAGGCGAAAGGGGGTCAAACACAGTATTAGTATGTGTTCCTAATAATCCTGACAGGTGAGTGTATATTATGTAAACACAGACTTTTATGTTTGATTAATTGATTTGACAGCACTAATATGAATAAAAAATATATTTATATAAACTATAAATAAACTAGAGTAACACAATAGCGCTGCGTGTACAGCGAGTAATTACTGCGATTATTCTTTTGTTTTCCATGTTGTGTGTCCTAGGCCCCATTTACACTGCATGGATCAAGTGACCCAATCCCGATTTTTCCCTCTCATGTGGCACAGATCGGATATGACATGTGAACGTGTAAACAGGAAAAAAAACATCCTCAGATCGGATCCAGGCTCACTCATATGTGCTAATAAATCCGGATACGTGCATTAGCGCCTACCATGCAAGCGGTCCAATCAGATTCCCAGTAAATGTGAGTCGTATGTCACTGAAAAAGGGACGGAGGTGAAAAAAATCAACTCAGGTGGACACAAACTCCGATCAAGGGCTCTCCTCTTTTTTCTCCGCCTTACGAGAGCGATGTTTGGCTGACCTTTGAGGATAGTGCGGAAAGAAAACAGTGAATAATCATTTCGTCTGCATCCATTGAATATCGCGGCGTTTTACTGGGCTGTTTCGCCTGTGTATAGTGTAAATGCAAATAAAAAGATGATGTAAGCGGGTGGTCAAAAAAATCGGATAGTCACCAAATCGGCACTGTGCATCAAGACCTGCAGTGTAAATGCAGCCATAGTGTCTTTTGTGACTTTTATTTTGACATGTAGTTCCTGTTCTCATGATTCCTGAGTTGTATTCCTGTGTTTGCCTCCATTAATCTCCATACTGTAGCTGCTGATCACCTTCACCTGTTCTTTGTTTTCTTATGTACTGTATTTAACTGTATTCTACTGTACATGTGTTTCCCATGTTCTGTTTGTGTTTCTGCCTGGATTTACTTCAGTTGTGCTTAAATCAATGTTTCTGCTGCACATGGCTCCAACTCTCCCTGTCGCGTTACAGTCATTCTTTATCCATCTGTTAGTTAACACCCTCATGCTCACGAGTCAGTGACCAGCATGCACTGGTGCACAGAGACCTTGTTGAGTTTGGAGTAGTCGATCAGGTCAGGTCTGTGTCTGTGAATGAGCGCACAGAACGCCAGACCGTCCTTCCAGCTGAGTGAGGGATAGCAGACGTTAGCAGGACCAGAGCTGAGCAAGAGCTCAAGAAAACTGACTGAGAACAACTCTCAACTGTGAAAATAAACCTTATGTTTGTCTTCTATCCACATGTTCTTACTTGCAGTGGAAGTTCTGTATATTGACGTTCCTGTAGGGGGCGGTTTTCCTCTGACACCACAGCAGGAGCCCTTCTTTAGCCGAGGTTTCTGACAGAGAACCAGCGTTAGCAGTGTGCCTTCAGTGGATTGAGTCTGTGGTGTGTGTGTGTATGTGTGTGAGACAGATACCCTCCACTGAGATGTCCTGGATGGCGAAGCGGAGGATGATGGTCCAGATCATTCCCAGAGTCATCTTCACATTTCCATCAACAATCTCTGCAGATCCAACAGACACACTTGAGTTTGATCTGAACATTTCTACTAGCGGAATTACAGTATATATCTGTTTTGGATTTTTTGGAAAAATTATATTAGAATATTTAAAATGATGTGAAGGTGAAAGTACTCCTATGAGTGTGTGTGTGTGTGTGTGAGTGTGTATGAGTGTGTGTGCGCATGTGATTGTGTGTGTGCATGTGTATGCATGTGATTGTGTGTGCTCATGTTAATGTGTATGCATGTGATTGTGTGTGCTCATGTTAATGTGTATGCATGTGATTGTGTGTGCATGTGATTGTGTGTGCATGTGTGAATGTATGTGATTGTGTGTGCATGTGATTGTGTGTGCATGTGTGAATGTGTGTATGCATGTGATTGTGTGTGCATGTGTGAATGTGTGTATGCATGTGATTGTGTGCATGTGTGAATGTGTGTATGCATGTGATTGTGTGTGCTCATGTTAATGTGTGTGCTCATGTTAATGTGTATGCATGTGATTGTGTGTGCATGTGTGTATGCATGTGATTGTGTGTGCTCATGTTAATGTGTATGCATGTGATTGTGTGTGCTCATGTTAATGTGTATGCATGTGATTGTGTGTGCATGTGTGAATGTGTATGCATGTGATTGTGTGTGCTCGTGTTAATGTGTATGCATGTGATTGTGTGTGCTCGTGTTAATGTGTATGCATGTGATTGTGTGTGCATGTGTTAATGTGTATGCATGTGATTGTGTGTGCATGTGTGAATGTGTGTATGCATGTGATTGTGTGCATGTGTGAATGTGTGTATGCATGTGATTGTGTGTGCATGTGAATGTGTATGCATGTGATTGTGTGTGCATGTGTGAATGTGTGTATGCATGTGATTGTGTGTGCATGTGTGAATGTGTGTATGCATGTGATTGTGTGCATGTGTAAATGTGTGTATGCATGTGATTGTGTGCATGTGTAAATGTGTGTATGCATGTGATTGTGTGTGCATGTGTGAATGTGTGTATGCATGTGATTGTGTGTATGTGTGAATGTGTGTATGCATGTGATTGTGTGCATGTGAATGTGTATATGCATGTGATTGTGTGCATGTGTGAATGTGTGTATGCATGTGATTGAATGTGTGAATGTATATATGCATGTGATTGTGTGCATGTGTGAATGTGTGTATGCATGTGATTGTGTGCATGTGTGAATGTGTATATGCATGTGATTGTGTGCATGTGTGAATGTGTGTATGCATGTGATTGTGTGCATGTGTGAATGTGTATATGCATGTGATTGTGTGCATGTGTGAATGTGTATATGCATGTGATTGTGTGCATGTGTGAATGTGTGTATGCATGTGATTGTGTGCATGTGTGAATGTGTATATGCATGTGATTGTGTGCATGTGTGTATAACGACACAGGAATTATTTTTTCCAGTTGATGAATGATAAATACATTGACAGCCAATCAGAATCCCTGCTTTAAAGAGCTCACGCATTTAAAGCCGACAAATCTGCAGCGAGCACTTATGATAAACAGAATGATATTGAACATTTTTGTATATAGTTATGATTATAATTATCGTTCCTGGTGTGAATGGGTCTGTTAACTGTCAATGTGCCGGTAATTATATATTCGAGTAATTAGTAATCATCATAAATTAGGCATCACTCGAAAGCTTAAACATTCATCCTGTGAAAACCACTTTGAATCTGTAGTTCATGAACAGTTCCATTGAAACTCAGTCATTAAAGTTCAGATCCATGATCAAAAAAGGGATGACGAGAGCATCTCTCACCCTCAGCGCCGATGGACACCAGCTTCACCCCTTTACTGGTGATGTAGTCTAGAGCTTTGTTCACATTGGCTATCTTGTGAAAGCGCATCTTTCCTCTGTCTGGTTTGGGAAGCCTTTCACCTGGAGGGAAAGAGACGGTTACAGAGAGAGAGAGAGAGAGACCTGCAAACTGAACCGAGCGCTGATGTACCTGAGATGACCTCCAACAGCAACATCAGCTTCAGTCCGTTCCTGAAATCCTCCTCGATGTTCTCGATCTGAGTTCCTGCTTTCCGCAGGTGAGAGTTACACCAGGCGGTGAACGTCTGAGAGTCGAGACAGGTGTGTTCAGATTATTCTGTCTCATCATGCCGACTTTAAAGTGTGCATTTCATATCTGATTGTGAGTTTGCATATGGCAAGCCGTTTTGACGTTTATTCTGTCCCAGGATATGAATTATCCTTGTTAAAAAAAATCAGCAAAAGATATCAGCAATTAGATTTCTAGTAGTAAAATTGTTAATTCTTGATATCAACAATGACGTCATCACTCGCAGAAATATGAATTATTGGTATCATGAATTAAATCTCATCTAGTAAAAACTAATTCTTGATATCTGTAACTGTATTTTCACTAGTTAAGCGTCACCATAGGCTGCCATTCAAACTGAACTATTGATATCAATAATTGATTTCTTACTAGTTGAAATTCCACTTTCACGTCATTTTTTGTTCTTTTTTTATATCAATTATTATTTTGTTACTAGTGCAAATGTCTGTTCTAGATATCAACAACTGAATTGCTACTAATAAAATGTTAAATTTTTTGATATCAACAATTTCAACACTAGTGATGATATTAATTTCTGATATCATGAATGTGATTTTTAGTAATAAGTAATAAAGAAATTACTCTTCTAATTATTGATATCAGAAATATAAAATGTAACATGTTGAAATACATTCACAGATATCAAGAATTAACATTTCAACTAGTGACAATTGAGTTATTGATATCAGGAATTCATATTTTTACTAGTAGCCACATAACTACTGATAACAAAAATGATATTTTTCTCTAGTAAGAATTGTATTTCTGATGTGAAAGTGGAATTTTAACTAGTAAGAAATCAATTCATATCAACAATTGAGTTTGAATGGCAGCCTATGATGACACTTAACTAGTGAAAATACAATTACTGAAAATGTAATTCTTGATATCAAAAATAGCCATTGTTACTAGTAGAAATATCAAGAATTGGCATTTTAAGTAGTGATAATCGAATTGTTGATATCAAGAATGAATGAATAAACGTTTAAATGGCTTGCCATACTTTGCAGAGCATTGCACAGAATCTACTTCACCTACGTAAAACAAAAAAACAGACACCTAAACAATGAGTAAATAACAATTTGGCTAATGGTTCACATCAAAACAAAAGCACGTCATGTGCCCGAGCACACAATGTCCGTCCTGTCATTGACAGCGAGGTCTGTTCCCTCATAAATCACAGGTGTTCTGAAATACGAGTGAACCTATAAAGTGCACATGCCAGAGGGAGAACCGCTCCTGACGAGAGCCGATGACATCTCACCACAGTTCACAGAAAGAGGCGAGTCACAGTTCACCAGACGACACACACACAAGGACAAAACGTCCCCTGGGAAACTCATTTTTAAGCGATGTATCTAGTTAAATGACACGCTTTTTAATTGCAAAACGCAGGAGTTACTTTCTGTGAACTTTACAGAGTAAATCGTCCATCATATTCACAATATGCATGACAAAACTTGACAAAATGACAGTGCTGCCATCTGTCTGATCTCTTCTGATTCACACACAGTGCTATTGTGAGTTTGGGTCGAGATGTGGAGCTGCTAACGCTGAAGGACAGTGTGTGTCCGGAGGATGCTTTCGGCTCGCGCTCCTCAGATTCGCCTACATTAATACACAGACACAACAATAGAGACGCTCGTGTCACATGTCATCTCAGCTGTTCTT
>JAGHMJ010000029.1:2415381-2455381 GCA_018749465.1 Paracanthobrama guichenoti
ATTCACACTCTCTCACACACTGTCACACTCACACACTCACTCTCACTCGCTCACTCACACTCTCACTCAGTCTCACACTCACTCTCACACTCACACACTCACTCTCACATTCACTCACTCTCACACTCACTTACTCTCTCACACTCACTCTCACTCTCTCACTCATATTCACTCACACACACACACTCACTCACTCAAACACACACTCGCTCACTCACACTCTCACTCAGTCTCACACTCACTCACACACACTCAAACTCTCACACTCACTCACTCTCACATTCACTCACTCTCACACTCACTCTCTCACACTCACTCTTACACTCACACACACTCACTCACTCTCACACTCACTCACACAGACTCTCACACTCACTCTCTCACACTCACTCACACTCACTCACTCTCTCACTCTAACACTCTCACACACTCACTCACACACACTCTCACACTCTCTCACACACTCACACACTCACTCACTCTCTCACACTCACTCACTCTTACACTCACACTCACTCACTCTCACACTCACTCACACACTCACTCTAACACTCTCACTCACACACACACTCTCCCACTCACTCACTCTCACACTCACTCACTCTCTCACTCTCCCACTCACTCACTCTCACTCACTCACTCTCACACTCTCACTCACTCACTCACTCACTCTCACACTCACTCACTCACTCACACACTCACTCACTCTCTCACACTCACTCACTCACTCACTCTCACACTCACTCACTCTCTCACACTCACTCACTCACTCTCACACTCACTCACTCACACATTCACTCTACACTCTCACACTCACTCGCTCACACACTCTCACACACACTCACTCTCTCACACTCACTCACTCACACACACACTCACTCACACACTCTTCACACATAGTTCTTCTGAAATGAAGAACTAGTTCTGTAGAAATGTGTAACGTCCTTCCTGTTCCTGCAGCTGAAAAAGATGCAGAATGAGTCTGATAACGCAGTCACGTCCACATCAGACCCTTCTCCATCTCTTGGTTCCGAAGCGAGCCCGAGCTGCTCCATCAGACGCCACATGAGACCGTCCACGGCCCCAGCTCAGAACCAGAACCTCAGTCCCGGCAGCTCTCTGAAGAGAGAGACCCTTCGACTGCTCAACCAGCGCATGGAGAAGCTGGTGTCTGATGAGTCCAGTGACGGTTCTGACCCAGAGTCCCCTGATTCCTCCCTGGCCAGTCTCTCTCTCAGTCTGATGGGCTCTTACGCCCAGTTACCTGGTCCTCAGCCCAGCCGCAGCCCTGTCACACGCCGAGCACGGAGACTGCGACCGCACACCGCCGCAAACATCCTCATTTCCTGTCCTGTCAGCGAGTCTGAGCTCAGAGCCAGTGCACCCGAATGTCTGTCTGGAGGTGGTCAGAACGATCAACAATCAGTTTTTACAGCATCTTCTCCCACCCCCTCTGGTGCAGAATGGAACTGCAGCTGTTCAGAGTTCAGTGACCGACAGCTGTCAATCATTACCTCCACACCCAGCAGTATCAGCAGCCGAAAGGAAGTGACCAGGTTAGATGCAACACAAGAGGTGAGCCATGAGAAAACCAGACTGGCCCGTCGGTCACCTCCGGCGCCCCTCAACCGGTCCTATGACGTGGAAAGCCCCTCGCCATCTCTGATCAGACCTCAGGTGGTGTCCGTTGGGCCGATCCAGCATGGGTTAGAGATGAATGCGACTGACACACTGCAGGACAAGACTGCGGGTTAGTGGGACATCAAGCATGAAGCTGAAAGATAACAAAACGTATATCTTGTTTATGACTGACATATCCACTGACCGCACATTAGTGAACACATCACAGAACCGTAGACTAGCTGCATGCATGATGTTGAATGGTCTAAAGTTTGAAACGTCAACTAAGTGAAATAAAGCTGAAATATAAATATTAGTTGAAAAACTTAAACTAAATGAAAATTAGAAATGTTTTAAACTGAAATAAGTTGAAGTTGAAGCACTAGAGTAACTGGAAATTAATAAAAAGTAGCTAAAACTAAAACTGAAAAAATAAAAGAAAAGAATTAAACCTAAATAGCAATATTAAAAATTATAACAATAAATTATATATTAAATATTATATTATATATATTAATTATATGATGAAATGACTATTTTTTTTAAACTAACATAAAAATAAAAGCTAATTGAAAATATTAATAAAATTAAAACTAAAATAACAGAGGCCTGGTTCAGGTTTATTATAGTTAACTAAAACTATAAAAACTTTTTGTTACTAAAATAAACATTAACTGAAATATATATATAAAATTAAATTAAACTTCATAAAATTAGACATTAAAAACTAATAAAACACACCATTAAATTATTAAACTGTAATCTCAACAGTATTTATATATTAATAAAAATAATGTAAAATAAAATTATAGTATAAATGGAAAGTATAAAATCAAAAACTAATTCAAAATATCAAGTAAAACTATAATAGTGAATAGTTAAATAAAATGGTAGCATTTTACAATAATGTCCCATTAGTTAATGCATTATCTAACAGTGTGCACTACATTTGTTACAGTATTTATTAATCTTTGTAAACATTATCTCATAAAACAACTGTTCATTGTTAGTTCATGTCGACTCATGGAGTTAATTAATGTTTACAAATGGAACCTTATTGTAAAGGGTTACCAACAGAATTAAAGGTGAACTCGGGCTACTAAACCACGACTTGAGAAGTGTTGTGCGCTGAGTTTGCACTACTCACATTCTCTTGAGGAAATCTTGCATTATTTGTGTGTTGATTTAAAGGTTTGCTCCTGCTCATGCAGCTTCTGATGTGTGTGTGTGTGTGTGTGTGTGTGTGTGTGTTCACAGTCGAGCAGCAGATTCAGGCTTTGGAGCGTTTAGAGAGAGAACACGCTCATCAGATCTCTGAGCTCCTCGCAGCACAGGAGAGACAAACACAGGTAACACACACACACACACCAAACAGCACTACATCTGCATCATGAGGCATTAACATATTGTAAACATTAACAGGATGAATTTCTGTAAATAAAACGGCCTTGTCGCAGCAGAAACACAGACAGCTGGTGGGTGTGTATGTGTGTGTGTGTGTGTGTGTGTGTGTGTGTGTGTGTGTGTGTGTGTGTGTGTGTGCAGGAGCTCCAGAGGAAGCTGAACGAACACAGCAGGAAGAGCATGATGTCATCAGCGCCGGAGCTCAGCCGGAGTCCAGCTGCTCAGATAAACCCAAGACAGGTGCGTCACTCTGTGACGAGTCAGTTTTCATGTTTTCATGGTGCAAACATATGTCATTCTGCCCCCGGTTGAGAACTACTGTACCAGATACACTTCTGACGGTCAGATTTATACTAAGGTTAAAGAAGGTTAGGATAATTCTGTTTATTTAGTCACCAAAACCAGTTTTTGAGAGCATAAAGAGAAATTCATTGTGACATGATGGTCAGTCAAGTTTTTTGATGTTTAATAGGGTCTTTAAATACATTATAAACACTAAAGTATGACTTTTCTGTTAAAATATAACTTGCTTCAAAGCAGTGTATATTGTAAAAATTTATAAAAATTTTTTTATATATATATATATATATAGTGAATAACACTGATGAGCTCTCCATCACGGCTCCTGTTAGTGGGTGGGATATATTAGGCAGCAAGTGAACATTTTGTCCTCAGAGTTGATGCGTTAGAAGCAGGAAAAATGGGCAAGCGTAAGGATTTGAGCGAGTTTGACAAGGGCCAGATTGTGATGGCTAGACGACTGGGTCAGAGCATCTCCAGAACTGCAGCTCTTGTGGGGTGTTCCCGGTCTGCAGTGGTCAGGATCTATCAAAAGTGCTCCAAGGAAGGAACAGTGGAGAACCGGACACAGGGTCATGGGCGGCCAAGGCTCATTGATGCACGTGGGGAGCGAAGGCTGGCCCGTGTGGTCCGATCAAACAGACGAGCTACTGGAGCTCAAACTGCTCAAGAAGTTAATGCTGGTTCTGATAGAAAGGTGTCAGGATACACAGAGCATCTCAGTTTGTTGAGTATGGGGCGGCATAGCCGCTGACCAGTCAGGGTGCCCATGCTGACCCCTGTAAAACACAATATTAGGAAGGTGGTCATAATGTTATGCCTGATTGGTGTATATATCATGGTTATTATTGTATAACCATATTATTATATAACCATAAAAAAAATATTTTCATTAATTAAATAACTGAAATAAAATAAAATATAAAAAGACTTTTCATTTCAGCTAGTTGCCAAGTCAACGTTAGTTGAAGTACTGAAATAACTACAAATAAACAAACTAAAAAACATACAAACATAACCAACATAATGCAAATGTCAAAACAATAATATTAAAACAAAGCAGCAAAAAGTGTTTCCAAATATGATAATCATAAATGTGTGTTGATCATCAGATCCTCATCTGAGAGTGATCAGTGAAGGATCATGTGACACTGAAGACTGGAGTAATGATGATAAACTCAGCTTTGATCACAGGAATAAATCACACTTTACTATATATTCACACAGAGAACAGCTGATCTACACTGGAGGAGTATTACACTGATCTACTGGAGTTATGAGCAGATTCATGAGCAGGAGAGACTCTCTCAGAAACATAAAAAATTCTAGTTTCCAAACTTTTAACAGGCACTGTATATCATATTTTTTGTTAATATTTGTATTTTTACTTGTGAGTTACTCACCCAGTTGTTGTACAGGATGTGTGTGTGGAGCAGACGAAGGCTCTCTATCGTCTCGCCGCCGTGGCTCGAGGCTTTCTGACACGCAGACTGTTACAGACGGAGAAAATCACACACCTGCGCAAAACCGTACAGGTAAAGACACACGTGTTCAGACTCTAGTGCTTCCTAAACGTCCCAGCCATTGTCAGTCAGAGTGTGAATGTGCTGCAGGACTCCAGAGTGTTCATCCGCTCGATCCACACGGATTCCCAGCTGAAGAGAGTCTCCGTCTCCCATCAGGATCTGACACTGCAGCAGCGAGTCACAGCTCAGGTAACACACATCTGCGTAACACACAGCTTCACGTGAGATTGTTTTTTCATCTGTCTGCTATCTGGTGTGTGTCACAGCTGCGGTCAGCGCTGCATGACGTCCATCAGATCTTCTTTGTGTGGCCTTTGAGAGACAGACTGCATCTGCTGCAGCAGGACAGAGAGAGACGCAGAGAGAGGACACTCAGAGAGATGGTACACACACACTCACACTCACTCACACACACACACACGCTCGCTGACTCACACACACTCTCACTCAAACACACACATCGCTCACTCACACACACGCTCACTCAAACACACACACGCTCACTCACACACACGCTCGCTCACTCACACACACTCACTCACTCACACACACGCTCACTCAAACACACACACTCACACACACGCTCGCTCACACACACACACTCTCACTCAAACACACACGCTCACTCACACACACGCTCGCTGACTCACACACACTCTCACTCAAACACACACGCTCACTCACACACACGCTCGCTCACTCACACGCTCGCTCACTCACACACATTCTCACTCACACACACTCACACGCTCGCTCACACACACACACTCGCTCACTCACTCACTCACTCACACTCACTCACTCACTCACTCACACACTCTCACTCAAACACACACACGCTCACTCACACACACGCTCGCTCGCTCACTCACACACACTCTCACTCAAACACACGCTCACTCACACACACGCTCACACACACATGCTCGCTCACTCACACACACTCTCACTCAAACACACACCTCACTCACACACGCACGCTCACACACACACACACACTCACTCACACACACACACGCTCGCTCACACACACACACTCACTCACACACACACGCTCGCTCACTCACACACACTCTCACTCAAACACACACGCTCACTCACACACACACGCTCGGTCACTCACACACACTCTCACTCAAACACACACACGCTCACTCACACACACGCTCACTCACTCACACACACACGCTCGCTCACTCACACACACTCTCACTCAAACACACACACGCTCACTCACTCACACACACTTTCACTCCCTCACACACACGCTCACTCCCTCACACACGCTCACTCACACACACACACACACACTCGCTCATGTTGTGTTTTCATGTTTTATGTTTCATGTTTTCCTTCCACTTAGTATGATTTATAAAATGTTTTCCTCATGGGGACCAAAAAATGTCCCACAAGGATTTCGGATATTGCCATCTTTGTGGGGACATTTTGTCCCCATTAGGTAGGGTTTACCAGTCCGCACACACACACGCTCACTCACACACACTCACAGTGTCCTACACACATACTGACATCACTTCCTTCTGTCCAGGAGAGAGACAGTCTTGGAAACACACGGACTCTGTCCTCAGCCACTCAGAAGATGCTGGAGAGGAAGGTTCAGAGGTGAGAATCATCTGATCTGATCTGACACATCACAGTCTCTGTTTAGAAGTTGATGATGATTTTGTTTGTCATCAGGCAAGCCAGTAAGATGAACGTGATTCCCAAGAGCTCACCGGCGAGGTCAGAGTTGAGCACAGAATGACTTTTGTTGCTTCGGCACATGAACTCCTGACTGACATGATCTGTTTCTCTCCTGTAGGATCCTGCAGCCTCGCCTCAGTCAGAATACAGCGTGTTCCTCTCAGTGAGTGCCCTCAACCTCGATAAAGTTCTAAAAATAATTTCAAATATAATGGAATAGTGGAGTCCACACCACAATACTGACAGCCAATCAGAATCCATCCTGCTTTAAAGAGCACAAGCATTTAAAGTGACAGATGATAGAAACGTGACACTCATGATATTGTGCGCTGGTGTGGACGCTGATATAGTTATTGCTCTTGGTGTGACCGGGCTCATTCAGACTCATGATGATGACCTGTCTCTCTCTCTCTCTGTAGGAGCGCGCTGAAGAAGAGAGACGTGTGTGTGGGAGTGAGACAGCGCTCGCTGCAGAGGAAGCATCTGTCTCTGGGATAAACACACACACACAGGGATGATCAAGAGCGGTGATACACGTTCACACTGTAATCGTTCACTTCATACCGCTGAAGTGTTTCACTATGCTTAAAAAAAGTAAGAATTATAAGATGAATATAGTAAAAAATGTTTGCTATAAAGCGTTACTGATTACACACTGAATACTAACATTGTTTCTAATGCAGAAAGAAGTGCACATTCAGAAATAAATGCAATTATAAATCCATAGATATGTCTAATTGCAGTGTACAGTAGAGCTCTATTCCAGCCATGTGCTGATTCACATCTACAGTCTTCAGTTCGAGCCTCAGTGCACACACTCACACACAAACACACTTTCTCACACACACAAACACTCACGCTCTCACTCACACACACATTCACACTCACTCACACATATCTAGTCTTCAGGCCAAACCTCAGTGCACGCACACACTCACTCACACAAACACAGTCTCACACTCACTAACTCACTCACTCACACAAACACAGTCTCACACTCACTCACACAAACACAGTCTCTCACTCACTCACACAAACACAGTCTCTCACTCACTCACACAAACAGTCTCACACTCACTCACTCACACAAACACAGTCTCACACTCACTCACACAAACAGTCTCACACTCACTCACTCACACAAACACAGTCTCTCACTCACTCACACAAACACAGTCTCACTCTCCACACTCACTCACACAAACACAGTCTCACACTCACTCACACACACTCACACACACACACAGTCTCACACAAACACTCTCACACTCACTCACACACAGTCTCACACTCACTCACTCACTCACACAAACACACTCTCACACTCACTCACACAAACAGTCTCTCACTCACTCACTCACTCACAGTCTCACACTCACTCACTCACACAGTCTCACACTCACTCACTCACTCACTCACACAAACAGTCTCTCACTCACTTACTCACACAAACAGTCTCTCACTCACACAAACAGTCTCACACTCACTCACACAAACACAGTCTCTCACTCACACAAACACTCACTCACACAAACACAGTCTCTCACTCACTCACTCACACAAACACAGTCTCTCACTCACTCACACAAACACAGTCACTCACTCACACAAACAGTCTCACACTCACTCACACAAAAACAGTCTCAGTCACTCACACACACACACAGTCTCACACTCACTCACACAAACACAGTCTCTCACACTCACACACACAGTCTCTCACACTCACACACACACAGTCTCACTCACAGTCACAAACACTCTCTCTCACTCACACAAACACAGTCTCACACTCACTCACACAAACACAGTCACTCTCACACAAACAGTCTCACACTCACTCACACAAACACAGTCTCTCACTCACTCACACAAACACAGTCTCTCACTCACTCACACAAACACAGTCTCACACTCACTCACTCACACACAAACACAGTCTCACTCACTCACACACACACTCCACTCACACAGTCTCTCACACTCACTCACACACTCACTCTCACACAGTCAGTCACACTCACTCACTCACACAAACAGTCTCACACTCACTCACTCACACAAACACAGTCTCTCACTCACTCACACAAACAAACAGTCTCACACTCACTCACACAACACACACAGTCTCACACAGTCTCACACTCACTCACACAAACACAGTCTCTCTCACACACACAGTCTCACACACTCACACAAACACAGTCTCTCACTCACACTCACACTCACTCACTCACACTCACAACACAGTCTCACACACAGTCTCACTCACTCACACTCACACAAACACAGTCTCACACTCACTCACTCACTTACTCACACAAACAGTCTCTCACTCACACAAACAGTCACACTCACTCACTCACACACACAGTCTCACACTCACTCACTCACTCACTCACACAAACACAGTCTCACACTCACTCACTCACACAAACACAGTCTCACACTCACTCACACAAACACAGTCTCACACTCACTCACTCACTCACCACACAAACAGTCTCACACTCACTCACTCACACAAACAGTCTCTCACTCACTCACACAAACAGTCTCACACTCACTCACACAAACACAGTCTCTCACTCACTCAAACACAATCTCACACTCACTCACACAAACACAGTCTCTCACTCACTCACACAGTCTCACACTCACTCACTCACACAAACACAGTCTCTCACTCACTCACACAAACAGTCTCACTCACTCACACAAACAGTCTCACACTCACTCCACTCACACAAACACACACTCTCTCTCACACACACTCACTCACACAAACACACTCACTCACTCACACAAACACAGTCTCACTCACTCACACAAACACAGTCTCACACACACTCACTCACACAAACAGTCTCACACTCACTCACTCACACAAACACAGTCTCACACTCACTCACACTCCACTCACACACAGTCACACACACACTCACTCACTCACTCACACAAACACAGTCTCACACAAACACTCTCTCACTCACACTCACACACACACACAGTCTCACTCACTCACACAAACAGTCTCACACCCACACACAAACAGTCACTCACTCACACAAACACAGTCTCTCACTCACCACTCACTCACACAAACACAGTCTCTCACTCACTCACACACACACAGTCTCACACACAGTCTCACTCACTCACAAACACAGTCTCACACTCACTCACTCACACAAACACAGTCTCACACTCACTCACACAAACACAGTCTCACACTCACTCACACAAACAGTCTCACTCACTCACTCACACAAACAGTCTCACACTCACACACACACAAACACAGTCTCACACTCACTCACACACAGTCACTCACTCACACAAACACAGTCTCACACTCTCACTCACACACACACAGTCTCACACTCACACTCACACAACACAGTCTCTCACTCACACACACAGTCTCTCACTCACTCACAAACACAGTCTCACTCACTCACACACAAACAGTCTCACACCACTCACACAAACACAGTCTCACACAAACACTCACTCACAGTCTCACACTCACTCACACAAACAGTCTCACACTCCACACAAACACTCACTCACTCACACACAAACAGTCTCACTCACTCACACAAACACACTCACACACTCTCTCACTCACACAGTCTCACACTCACTCACTCACTCACTCACTCACTCACACAAACACAGTCTCACACTCACTCCACTCACTCACAAACACAGTCTCTCACTCACCACTCACTCACACACAACACTCACTCTCAGTCACTCACTCACTCACACAAACACAGTCACACACTCACTCACTCACACTCACACAAACACAGTCTCTCACTCACACAAACAGTCTCACACTCACTCACTCACTCACACAAACACAGTCTCACACTCACTCACACAAACACAGTCTCACACTCACTCACAAACACACTCACTCACTCACACAAACACAGTCTCTCACTCACTCACACAAACAGTCTCACTCACTCACTCACTCACACAAACACAGTCTCACACTCACTCACACACAGTCTCACACTCACACTCACACACAAACACAGTCTCACACTCACTCACAAACACAGTCACACAACACACAGTCTCTCACTCACTCACACAAACACAGTCTCACACTCACTCACTCACTCACTCACACAAACAGTCTCTCACCACTCACACAAACAGTCTCACACTCACTCACTCACTCACAAACACAAACACTCACTCACACTCACTCACAGCTCTCTCACTCACACACACACAGTCTCACACTCACTCACTCACACAACACAGTCTCACACTCACTCACACAAACAGTCTCTCACTCACTCACACAAACAGTCTCACACTCACTCACTCACACACACAAACACTCACACACACTCACTCACACACAAACACAGTCTCACACTCACTCTCACTCACACAAACACAGTCTCACTCACTCACACAAACAGTCTCACTCACTCACTCACACAAACACAGTCTCTCACACTCACACAAACAGTCTCTCACACTCACTCACACAAACACAGTCTCACAGTCACAGTCTCACACCACACACAACACACTCTCTCACTCACTCACTCACACAAACACAGTCTCACTCACTCACACACACAGTCTCACACACTCACACAAACAGTCTCACTCACTCTCACTCCACACAGTCTCACACTCTCACTCACTCACACAAACACAGTCTCACTCTCACACACACTCACACAGTCTCACAGTCTCTCACTCACTCACAAACAGTCTCACACACTCACACACACAGTCACTCACTCACTCACACACAAAAACAGTCTCACACTCACTCACACACACAGTCTCACACAGTCACACACTCACACACACACAAACAGTCTCACACTCACTCACACAAACAGTCTCACACTCACTCACTCACTCACACAAACACAGTCTCACACTCACTCACACACACACTCACTCACACACAGTCTCACACTCACTCACTCACTCACACAAACAGTCTCACACTCACTCACACAAACACAGTCTCACACTCACTCACTCACACAAACAGTCTCACACTCACTCACACAAACACAGTCTCACACTCACTCACACAAACACAGTCTCACACTCACTCACACACTCACTCACTCACTCACACAACACAGTCTCTCACTCACACAAACACAGTCTCTCACACTCACACAAACACAGTCTCACACTCACTCACACAAACAGTCTCACACTCACTCACACAAACACAGTCTCACACTCACTCACACAAACACAGTCTCACACACTCACTCACTCACACAAACAGTCTCACACTCACTCACACAAACACAGTCTCACACTCACTCACTCACAAACACAGTCTCACACTCACTCACACAAACACAGTCTCACACTCACTCACACAAACACAGTCTCACACTCACTCACACAAACAGTCTCACACACCACACAAACACAGTCTCACACTCACTCACAAACACAGTCTCTCACTCACTCACACTCACTCACTCACTCACACAAACATAGTCTCACACTCACTCACACACACACAAACACAGTCTCTCACTCACTCACACTCACTCACTCACTCACACAAACATAGTCTCACACTCACTCACACACAGTCTCACACTCACTCACACACAAACACACACACACTCTCACACACACACAAACAAACACACACAAACACACTCTCATTCACACACAAACACACACACACTCACTCACTCACACATACACACTCACACACAAACAAACACTCTCACTCAAACATACACACAAACACACTCTCACACACAAATACGGTCTCACACACATAAACAAACACATGGACACACAAACACACTCACACAAACATTCACTCACATGCACAAACAAACACTCACACACTCTCACTCACACACAAACACACTCTCACTCACACACAAACAAACACACACACAAACACAGTCACACAAACACTCACTCGCTCACACATACACACTCGCACACACAGATTAAACAAACTATTAGAGGTTTCAGAGTTTGACTCCTTAAAGGAACGCTGACCAAAAATGAACACACTGCCAAATTGGATGTTCTTTCTCTCAGTATTTCCGTCTTCCTTTCCAGTACAAATATCTAAACATCTGCCATCTTAAATATCCGTCACTGAGGTCAGAGAAATAGACTCAATTGGTCCACATTAGACATTTTACTAACTATGAGTAACTTTGCAACTACATGTCAGCTAACCTTTATTAGAGCATTAGTACACTGTTAGGTTAGGGTTAGTAGAATAAGTTGATGTACTTGTAAAGTCAGCAGACTTTCGTCAGACAGTCGTCTAATACTCTAATGACCGCTAGCTGACATCAAGTCACTTATAGTTGAATGATGGATCAGAGAAAATACACTCAAATTTACTGTAGAAACATAACACTGCTTTATTTCTTAAACATAACACTGAACGGTACATTATCCACACACACGTGTGTATCACTGGGTTGTAGCTATGCATGAGCACAGACAGAAGTGCTTAATGTTACAGGTGCAATAATAGAAATACAATAATACTGTTTATACAACTAAACACAATCTGAATTCATATAAAGCATGTAAAACAGTTTGCATATAGAGAGCCCGTGGCTCAGTCATGGCCTTTATGTTCCATATGTGGCTTTCAGAATCCAATCACAGTTGAGATTATTTGTACCGCGCGCAGATATGAAAGATAAAGCTGATCTCAAATCAGCTCAAGCAACCGAAGCACCACCTCGAAAACTATACACAGAAGTGCAATAATCCATCACTTCAGTCTTTGGCATGATAATACGGGTTATAGCAGACACATGAGAGTGTGTGTGTGTGCGTGCGCGTGCGCGTGCGTGTGCGCATGTCCTGATTCATCATTGTAGCATTTCTGTCTTCTGAAAAAATAAAACCTGAATCAATTATTTTGGCATAATAAACTGTGCAAATTCAGTCAAAATGAACACTATATTATATTCACCAGAATGTTCTGGCCAAGCTTTCCTTCTGCTGATTGTCAAACATAAATCCGGTTTCAAGTGAATGCTCTGAGTTCAATAAGACGATCCCATTGGATACTTCTGAATTCATTCAAACAGAACTACATCATATAAACTAACAATGAGAAATAATTCTGTGATCTTAATGTTCATTTCAGCATTTACCAATACATTCAATTCAAATTTTATTACATATTATTTAACAATGAACAGTCGTGTTTTTATTAAAGGATCAGTTCAGGTCAGAATGAACATTTCCTGATAATCTCCTCACCCCCGTCTCATCCCAGATGTTCATGTCTTTCTGTCTTCAGTGGAAAAGAAATGAAGTTTTTTGAGGAAAACATTCCAGGATTTTTCTCCACATAATGGACTTCAATGGGAACCAGCGGCTGAAGGTCCAGATCAATGCAGTTTCAGAGGAAGGGCTTCAGAGGCTCTGACCGATCCCAGAGGAATAGGGTCTGATCCAGACAAACCATCGGACATTTACAACACAAATAAACATTTATACACTTTTAACCTCAAGCGCTCGACTTCGGTGTTGTTCTTCTTCACGGTGTATGATGTCATCACGTCGGAAAGGTCACATGAGCGCAGGTGGAAGTGCCGACCCAGTGTTAAAAGCGAACGCTAAATCAGACGCTCTTTACACAAATAAAGGTACAACAACGATGACAGGCGATTTTAAAGTTGGAGGAGAACATGAGATGTTTTCCGGCACTTCCACATCTGTCACGCGTGACCTTTCCGACGTGATGACATCATACACCGTGAAGAAGAACAACACCGAAGTCGAGCGCTTGAGGTTAAAAGTGTATAAATGTTTATTTGTGTTGTAAATGACCGATGGTTTGTCTGGATCAGACCCTATTCCTCTGGGATCGGTCAGAGCCTCTGAAGCCCTTCCTCTGAAACTGCATTGATCTGGACCTTCAGCCGCTGGTTCCCATTGAAGTCCATTATGTGGAGGAAAATCCTGGAATGTTTTCCTCAAAAAACTTCATTTCTTTTCCACTGAAGACAGAAAGACATGAACATCTGGGATGAGACGGGGGTGAGGAGATTATCAGGAAATGTTCATTTTGAAGTGAACGAACATTACCAAAGATACTTTAACAAATGTATTGCTCGTTAGTTTAACTAACGGGACATTATTGTATCATGTTACCTTTCAAATGCTGCCGACACATGACCCAACCAATGACGTGAGTTTGGGGGCGGGGCTATAGGTCGGACTGACCAATGAGTGTTCAGGAAAAGCTGTGCCAGAAGAGTCATTTCTTTTCTGTTTGTGTTAGAAATGACAGACTTAACCTTACACTTTTAACGGCAGCATTTATGTCATAACATCACATACATCACGCAAACGCCATTGCTTCAGATATTGACTTTGGCTTCTCATTCTCAAATCAACATTATGTCACAAATGAACCCAGGACGTTCCTTTAACGTGACCTCGAGGGAATGTAATAAATACGTCCAGCGCTAAACATCACACAGGACAGAAAGAGAGAAACTAAGGCTGGTCAGAAAAGCTGTTGCCAAAGCGAGTCTGGCAGTGAAGCGCGCGTAACGGAATGTCCCGGTGGAAAGAATGATGAAATCTTGGCCCGAGCGCTGCTGGTTCCTCACACGGAGACACAAACCAGCCTTCTGGAATAAGAGTCGTACACAGAGCTTTAAATAAAATAAACTTCACACAAACGTAACGCAGACGTCCAGCCTGCCGTCATCCTTCAGCGCCATTAACAAATAGTGTTTATAATGCGTTATAATGCATGTGATAACACTCGATACGCGTCTCCCCTTCAGAAGAGCAATGAAATATTTGTGCTTGTTGATATTACAGTAGCTGCTATGAAATCTTCTAGCACGTCAAATGCTGCGTCATACACTCGACCTGAAGCCCAGCAGCAGCGCTGCGTCTCACGGGTTTATCTGTGGCCATAGCCAGCAACACACGTGTGGCTCAAAATTATACATTTTTCTTTTACGCCAAAAATCATTAGGATATTAAGATCATGTTCCATGAAGATATCCTACCGTAAATATATCATAAATGTATTATTAGTAGTAAAATGCATTGCTAAGGACTTCATTTGGACAACTTTAAAATATTTCGACTTTTTTGCACCCTCAGATTCCAGATTTTCGAATAGTTTGGCCAAATATTGTCCTATTTATTCAGCTTTCTGATGATATATACATCTCATTTAAAAGAACTGACCCTTATGACTGGTTTTGTGGTCCAGGGTCACAAACACCAATAAAACTGTTATTTTCCACATTTTGTATCGTCTGAAACATCAAAGTGACTGATATGATGCAGTTAATGTGACGATCAGCTCTGGATGAGAGAAGTGCGCAGGTTCTTCAGAGGCAGATGTTGATTTGTTTGGCTAACTCTCTCTCTAAGTCTGAGATCAGAGTGTCGAAGTCCTTCAGACTCAGTCGGCACGTGAACGGGGCGTCGAAGTCCAGAGCGAATTCATCCACATACAAACCGTCAGGCGACGCCCACACGTCCCGCTTCTTCGACGACGACTCAATATCGTCGTCGCTCTCGCTGCCCGCCACCTCGTCATAATCTGCCTCGTCGTTGGACAGGAAGTCCCGCCCACAGACGCTCCAGTCGCCCGCGTAGCGGTTACAGGGCGGGCTCTCCAAGCGGCCACGCCCCCTGCGGGAAACCACCACCACATCCTGGGCCGAGGGAAGCTCCACTCGCAGTGGCACACGCTGAGATCGCCGCAGTGAGGAACTCTGGGAGATGACCTGGGATTGGTCAGAGTCATCCATCACTCGTCCTTTGGGGACTGAGAAGAAAAGGACATGAAACGCCGTTACACGCTTGACGTGGCAGCTTTATGTCTACAGCGCTTTATAGAAGACGGACCACAGCAGCGTCACAGGGACAGACAAAAAATGATGCAAATATGAGACGCATTCAGATTCTTCTGTAAAGCAGCTCTACAAAGACAAGTGTCATTATTCAGATCAGTTCAGTGTTGATTCAGTTTAATGACAGTGTCAATGTTGCAAAATTCGTCAATTATGAAAATTATTTGATTCTGTTAAAGCAGCTCAATGAAAGACAATAGTGTCATTCAGTGAGAATGTTGAATCGAATCATTGTTGATTCAGTTAAGTGATGATTCAATTCAGATCAATGTTTCAAATTGGTTAACCCTAAAATAATTTCAATTCAATGCTGAATCTGTTAAATGTTGATTCAATTCAGTTCAGTGTTGCTTCAGTTTAGATCAATGCTTCAATTCAAATCATTAGTTAAATCTAGATTAATTTTAATTCAATGCTAATTCAGTTCAGTCCACTGTTGATCCAATACATTTCAATGTTGATTCAATTCAGTTCAATGATAATTAAATTCACTTCATTGTTGATTCAATACACTTCAATGATGATTCAATTCACTTCAATGTTGATTCAATTCAGTGTTTATTCAGTTCAGTGTTGATTCAATTCAGATCAACATTGATTTAATTCAGATCAACATTGATTCAATTCAGTTCAACATTGATTCAATTCAGTTCAACGTTAATTCAGTTCAGTTCAGTGTTGCTTCAGTTCAGATGAATGTTGATTCAATTCAGATCAATGTTTCGGTTCAATTCAGTTAAATCCTAGATTAATTTCAGTTCAATGTTGATTCGATTCAGTGTTTATTCAGTTCAGTGTTGATTCGATTCAGATGAATGTTGATTCAATTCAGATCAATGTTTCGGTTCAATTCAGTTAAATCTAGATTAATTTTAGTTCAGTGTTGATTCAATTCAGTTCAATGTTGATTTGATTCAATTCAGTTCAATGTTTCAATTTGGTTGAATCTAGATTAATTTCAGATCAATGTTGATTCAGTTCAGTGTTGATTCAATTCAGTTCAGTGTTGATTCAGTTCAATGTTGATTCGATTCAGATGAATGTTAATTCAATTCAGATCAATGTTTCGGTTCAATTCAGTTAAATCTAGATTAATTTTAGTTCAGTGTTGATTCAGTTCAGATCAATGTTTCAATAAATAAATCTAGATTAATAAATCTAGATTAATTTCAGTTCAATGCTGATTCAATTCATTTCAATGTTGATTCAATTCAGTTCAATATTGATTCAGTTTAGTGTTGATTCAATCCAGTTCATTGTTGATTCAGTTCAGTGTTGCTTTAGTTCAGATCAATGTTTCAATTCGGTTAAATCTAGATTAATTTCAGTTCAATGACACTGTCGATGTTGCAAAATATTACTGAATATATGAAGTGTCTTTTACAGAGCAAGGCGTGTGTCCGTACACTCGCACGCATCAAACTCTACACATGTGGCACACATTTAGACTGATGCCCCATCTAAATCCCCAACAGCTGTCACGGGTTTACTGAAGCTCCTCCTGCGTGTTACAGATGTGCTGCGTCATGAGAACAAGTGTCAAGGGTCGTAACACGAGGCTCAGAGCTCAAACTGTTAGCATGACCTTACGAGACGCAGCGATGATTATCAGATTACATGCATGACCCGTCATTGCACGAGCAGTGCGGGAACAATAATCAAAACCAGAGGACATTTTATTTGACTGTGTAAGTAAAATCTCCCACCATTGATGATTTACTCACCAGGCCAGAGCTGCAGGAGGTAGTGTAAAGCCTCTATGTGTCGTTTAAAGTCCACGGCGCTGGCAATCTCTTCACTGTGTGCAAAGCTACGCCCTCCTCGACCGGCCCCGGACCCCATCAGGGCCCCTGAGCCGGGGGCCGTCAGCCCAGCCTGCCAGGACTCCTGGGTGGGCGTCAGGAGAACTGGCCCGAAGCAAACCGCCAGATTCTGACAGGTCATTCGGTTGCTGTCGCTGTAAGACGCCACCAGACTCAGATGATCCAGCAGGAAGGACAGAGTAGCCTTCAGGAGACACACAATCACACACACGTCAAACAGGAAGTCCTAAAGTTGCATCTGAAACAAATTTCTGTGAAATGACACGTTTAAAAGTTAAACTTATTCAACAAGACAGGATTTGATTTTGAGCATCAGAGAATTTTCCTTTAGAATAACGTGCACTGATGTTCACAATGATGCATAACAAGAAAGCCTTGTTATTAGCGCCACCGGGGGCCGTTCACTGAACTGCAGACGCACACGTGACGCACGAGACGTTTGACATACTTTGGTGTTAGCTTGACAAAGTTTTGTTTAAGTTTGGAAGTTTTATAAGCTTTAAATTAAGTGAAGTGGAAAAAGAAAGACATTGCTAACATGAATTAACATGTACACACATTGCTAACATTAATTAGCATTTTGCTAACATGTTTTTTTATCATGTTAACATGTTGCTGACATTTTATCACACTGCTAGCATTGTTTAACATGATTTAGTATGTTGCTAGCATTATGTAACATTTTTCTAGCATGTTTTAACATGTTGCAAGCATGAATGACGTTACCATGAATTAGCATGTTGTTAGCATTAATTAACATGTTTTATCACTACTGTTAAAACATGTTGTTTTAACACATTGCTATCATTATTTAGCATGTTTTTGCTAGCATGTTATTAGTATGATTTAACATGTCATATTTTAACATGAATTAGCATGTCAATAGCATGTTTTATCACACTGCTACACAACAAAAATTAACGTTGCTAGCATGTTGTTAATATGTTTTAACAAGTTAGTATATTGCAAACATGTTTTTACATGTTAACATGAATTAGAATTTGACTAGCATGAATTAAACTAACACATTGTTAACATGATTTAACATGTCTTAATGTGTTCTTAGCATGTACTTGCATTTTTGCTAACATGAATTAGCATGTTGTTAATGTGAATTAGCATGTTGTTAACATGAATTAGCATGTTGGTAGCATGAATTAACATGTTTCTAACATTATGTAACGTTTGGCTAGCGTGAATTCAAATGTTAACATTAACTAGTATGTTGCTAGTGTAACGGAGGCCAGCTAGTAGTTGCTGTGCGAGTAAACCTCACTCCTCTGATCTTAAGAGACGCTCTAGCGACTGACGCTAGGGGTTACAGCCTTTAGCCTCCTTGTTAGAATGTCTGACTCTTATGCTGGCGGACCTGGGTTCGAGTCCCGCTTGGAGCAGGCGGATTCAAACAGGAGGGGTTACACTGGCATGAATTAGCATGTTGTTAGCATTAACTAGCTTTTTCAGGCCAACTCAATGAATCAGTTTTGTGTGCATGACACATTGTCATTACGGCACAGAACGGCTCTTTCAGCATTGGTAGAGATTCTCTTGGGAGCATAAGCGTCACACACCCCTTTCATTTCCCCGGGTCCGTCCTTCACATAAACATCTACAGGCTTTCATAGTCAACAGGAAGTCGGGGAAGGTGGAAATAAAAAAAAAGTGATTAATGCATGAATATTCGTACATGTAGCCCCTTTGAGAAAGCAAATCGAGACTTCAGGAAGCTTAAACATGCTAATATTATGCACGCTCCTAAAAGTGACCTGTGCTTTTCTAAATGAAGAACAACAGATGAGGAAAGAACGACTATAAACGTTTGAGAGCAGGAGGGGCGGAAGGTTCTCATTCCCAATTAGTTTGTTTTGGACGATACTGGAAACCCTCAGGCTGCTGGTTCTGCTGCTCACATGGGACAAACAAACCACGCACAGCGGCACAACGGCAGACACACACACACTTACATAAAATCACATCCTCTCCCTCAGGAAGAAGCTCAGACTCCCGTCTGGCAGAAACACGGACAGTCAAGCATATAAGAAGATACAGTGACTAAGAAAATATGAAACAAAAAAAATCAAACTTATTCGATTTGTTTGCTCAGTGTAAGGATCCACGACTCCTTGAGGTTCAGGAAACATTAATTAATTAATCAACACGCCTGGATCATTTGTCCACCACTCAGAATAAAGTGTTGCAACCTAATCATGTTTATATTTGTAATGATGGCTCAATCAGACTGAAAACAGTCAAACAGAGCTTGATCCGAATTAAACTGAGGGTGCGTTCACACTTATAGTTCGCTTCGTTTGGCCCTGGCCTGATTAGTGTTCATATTGGCATTTTTATCACTGAACCAAAAGATAGCAAACCTAAAGTGGTATGTTCACAACCTGAGTGGTCAGCTTTTATGACACATTGCCTATTTTTGGGACGAAACATCCAAACAAATAAATGCGCTCGTGTGTGCGTCGCCTGCATAAGATGGTATTTTGACCAGCTGAGAACTCATAAAGAGCTTATAAAATGTGTAAAGGAGTCAAAACAGCGGCAGGAAACACACACAGATCTGCTGCGAGGAGACGGAGTTCTGACGCCTGTACCGAACTCTGGTGGCCCACATCGCAACTGTGACAAGAAAAAACAGGTGTGCTTGAGTATTCTGTCCTTTAGGGTGTCCTTCCTGTTTTTGGTTGGTCCGTGTTGTGTTCATATATCATTGGAACCACACTAGAGTTGGTTTGGAAACACTGATACCTATCTTTTCTCTGTCTGCTTGTTTGGTGGCCCGAGGGTTCAGATGGCAGCGTTCACACTTATTCAAATCAACCGCACTAACAGAGCAATCGCACCAGGGCTCGTTTCAATCCAACCAAACGTGCCAAGTGTGAACACGCTCTGAGATCAGAAAATATAGGAACATTTTAGCCACGTAAATATCTGACCTCAACAACTTTTTCAGAAATGTGATGCATATGTCTATTTACATCTTACTTTATAAGTTTGCTTTATTTAGTTTAATGTTTGCTTATTTCCTGCATTCTGCCTCATTCACACAGTTAGAGTTGATTCTCAGGATAAACATGGAGAACGTTTCAAAACACGAGTTGGACGTATGACGGAGTATTTCTGTGCCAAACACACTCCTTCAGGATTCAAATGAGTTTTGGAAAGTTTTTTTCGAGTATGCCCCTGTGTGACATCATAAAGAGTGGAATTCCTTATATGGGCACTTCTCCTGGATGAGCGGACACGCACACACACACACACACACGCACACACACACCAAGCTTCGTTCTGGTTACGGGAGCCGTCGGCGGCGCTGGCGTTGTGTGTTTAGACACAAGATCAACAATGTCACTAAAGAAGTGTGTTCCTGGTGTGAGGGAAAGATCAGCTTGTTCAGCTTCCCAAATAACCCAGCGTTACGGGAACAGTGGATGCAGTTTGTGTTTCCGGAGTTCTACAAGTGTGTGTGTTTGTTCCCGGTCATGAGTGGAAACCGCAGGCGGAGAGTGAAACTGTATAGTGTAGTGTGTGTGTGTGTGTGTGTGTGTGTGTCTTTAGCTCCGCCCACTGCACGCCTCCACGAGCTCGGCTGTTTTCAGGAAGAATCGGTACAGTGTATCTGTCTTTTATAAATCTGATAAACTAAAGACTCTTGGGAGATATGAAGGATCAACACTACTCTAGAGATACTCAAGATTAACATGAGACTGGCACAAACTGTGTGTGTGTGTGTGTGTGTGTGTGTGTGTGTGTGTGTGTGTGTGTGTGTGTGTGTGTGTGTGTGTGTGTGTGTGTGTGTGTGTGTGTGTGTGTGTGTGTGTGTGTGTGTGTGTGTGTGTGTGTGTGTGTGTGTGTGTGTGTGTGTGTGTGTGTGTGTGTGAGTGAGTGAGTGTGTGTGTGTGTGTGTGTGTGAGTGTGTGTGTGTGTGTGTGTGTGGTGAGTGTGTGTGTGTGTGTGTGAGTGTGAGTGAGTGAGTGTGTGTGTGTGTGTGTGTGTGTGTGTTTTATGACACAACAAAAAGCTATTCTGAAATTTTTGTTGTCATGCATTGAACTATCATTTGATATAGATGTAATTTATTATCATTTAATGATTACATTTAGTAATAAAATGTAAAATAATAATAATAATATTTAAATGAATTGTAAGCAATAATTTAACAATATAATATTTACAAAAAAATAATAATAATCATAACAGTTATATAAAATCTTTCAGCTTGATATTTCATAAAAACATTATGATATAGATGTAATGCACATGTAAACGAATACGTGCTTCGAAGTTTAAGGTGCGTACACTAGCGTTAAAAAGGTTTTCTTTTATAAGAAATTAATACTTTTATTCAGCGAAGACGCATTAAATTGATCAAAAGTGACAGTGAAGATGTTTATAATCTTACAAAAGATTCTATTTCAAATAAATGCTGTTCTTTTGAACTTTATTCCACAAAAATATGAACTTGTTTCACCACTGATAATAATCATAACTGTGTGTTGATGATCAGATCCTCATATGAGAGTGATCAGTGAGATTCAGCAAGGATGCATTAAACTGCAGAACAAATGTTCTCAATACTGACAATAATCATAAATGTGTGTTGAGCATCAGATCCTCATCTGAGAGTGATCAGTGAAGGATCATGTGACACTGAAGACTGGAGTAATGATGATAAACTCAGCTTTGATCACAGGAATAAATCACACTTTACTGTATATTCACACAGAGAACAGCTGATCTACACTGGAGGAATATTACACTGATCTACTGGAGTTATGAGCAGATTCATGAGCAGGAGAGACCTCGATACCTCATGACATGAATCTAAAGGCTGACCCTTTGTGTTCTTACCCTCTCCGCTTCAGGAAGGCACTGCAGCAGCTCCACGGTGCTCTGTGATCGCTGAGCGTCGCTGTCGTTCCTACAGGCCGGTCGAAGCATCATGGCCTCCAATACCACTTCATACAGGGTCCTCGTGATGAGAGGAGACGGCAGCTCACGCAGGTAGTCCTTCAGAATGCCTGACCATAAAATTAACAAAACAATCCATATTTTCATCTAGAGAACCCATACCTTGAAGTAAAAAGCATGGCACATATCAGGTTGACTGACCGGTAATGACGTTGACATCAGGATAGAGCTCGTCGTTTAAGGTCACGGCTGCACTGTCCCTCTCAAACGCATCGCGCAATTCCTTCTTCACTGCCGCGGATCCACAGAGACGATACAATCCCACCACCTACACACACACACACACACACACACACACACACACACACACACACACAGTCTCTTAGTTCAGATGTTTTTCTCAATACTTCGATCAAAACTCTCCACATAGTGAGGGTAAGCTGAGGGTCATCAAGGATCATTAATCATTGCTTTGGCACAAAATATATTAAAGGGATAGTTCACCCAAAAATGAAAATGACCCCATGATTTACTCCCTCAGCTCATCCGAGGTGTGTATGACATTCTTCTTTCAGACGAACACAATCAAAGTTATATTAAAAGATGTTCTGGCTCTTCCAAGCTTTATAATGGCAGTGAATGACTGTTTCTGTTTTAAAGTCCATAAAAGTGCATCCATCCATCATAAAAGTGCGTCCATCCATCATAAAAGTGCCTCTATCCATCATAAAAGTGCATCCATCCATCATAAAAGTGCATCCATCCATCGTAAAAGTGCATCCATCCATCATAAAAGTGCATCCATCCATCCATTAAAGTGCATCCATCCATCATAAAAAGTGCATCTATCCATCCATCATTAAAGTGCATCCATCCATCATAAAAGTGCATCCATCCATCATAAAAGTGCATCCATCCATCATTAAAGTGCCTCCATCCATCATTAAAGTGCATCCATCCATCATTAAAGTGCATCCATCCATCATTAAAGTGCATCCATCCATCATAAAAGTGCATCTATCCATTATAAGTGCATCCATCCATCATAAAAGTGCCTCTATCCATCATAAAAGTGCATCCATCCATCCATCAAAGTGCCTCTATCCATCATTAAAGTGCATCCATCCATCATTAAAGTGCATCCATCTATCCATCATCATAAAGTGCCATCTATCCATCATTAAAGTGCATCCATCCATCATAAAAGTGCATCTATCCATCCATCCATCATAATAAAAGTGCATCCATCCATCCATCATTAAAGTGCATCCATCCATCCATCATAAAAGTGCATCCATCCATCCATCATAAAAGTGCATCCATCCATCATAAAAGTGCATCCATCCATCATAAAAGTGCATCCATCCATCCATCCAAAGTGCATCCATCCATCATAAAAGTGCATCCATCCATCATAAAAGTGCATCCATCCATCCATCATTAAAGTGCCTCTATCCATCATTAAAGTGCCTCTATCCATCATTAAAGTGCATCCATCCATCATAAAAGTGCATCCATCCATCATAAAAGTGCATCCATCCATCCATCATTAAAGTGCATCCATCTATCCATCATTAAAGTGCATCCATCCATCATCATAAAGTGCATCCATCCATCATAAAAGTGCATCCATCCATCATAAAAGTGCATCTATCCATCCATCCATCATAAAAGTGCATCATAAAAGTGCATCCATCCATCATAAAAGTGCATCCATCCATCCATCATAAAAGTGCATCCATCCATCATCATTAAAGTGCATCCATCCATCATAAAAGTGCATCTATCCATCCATCCATCATAAAAGTGCCTCTATCCATCATAAAAGTGCATCCATCCATCCATCAAAGTGCATCCATCTATCCATCATAAAAAAGTGCATCCATCATCCATCATAAAAGTGCATCCATCCATCATAAAAGTGCATCCATCCATCCATCATTAAAGTGCCTCTATCCATCATTAAAGTGCCTCTATCCATCATTAAAGTGCATCCATCCATCATAAAAGTGCATCTATCCATCCATCCATCATAAAAGTGCATCCATCCATCCATCATAAAAGTGCATCCATCCATCCATCATAAAAGTGCATCCATCCATCCATCCATCATAAAAGTGCATCTATCCATCATAAAAGTGCATCCATCCATCCATCAAAGTGCCTCTATCCATCATTAAAGTGCATCCATCCATCATAAAAGTGCATCCATCCATCATAAAAGTGCATCCATCCATCATTAAAGTGCATCCATCCATCATTAAAGTGCATCCATCCATCATAAAAGTGCATCCATCCATCCATCATTAAAGTGCCTCTATCCATCATTAAAGTGCCTCTATCCATCATTAAAGTGCATCCATCCATCATAAAAGTGCATCTATCCATCCATCCATCATAAAAGTGCATCTATCCATCCATCCATCATAAAAGTGCATCCATCCATCCATCATAAAAGTGCATCCATCCATCCATCCATCATAAAAGTGCATCCATCCATCCATCCATCATAAAAGTCCATCCATCCATCCATCATAAAAGTGCATCCATCCTCATCATAAAAGTGCATCCATCCTTCATAAAAGCATGTATCTCATCCATCATCATAAAAGTGCATCCATCCATCATAAAAGTGCATCTATCATCATAAAAGTGCCTCTATCCATCATTAAAGTGCATCCATCCATCATAAAAGTGCATCTATCATCATAAAAGTGCATCCATCCATCCATCCATCATAAAAGTGCATCCATCCATCCATCCATCAAAAGTGCATCCATCCATCCATCATAAAAGTGCATCCATCCATCCATCCATCATAAAAGTGCATCCATCCATCCATCCATCCATCCATCATAAAAGTGCATCCATCCATCATAAAAGTGCCCTTTACCATAACCGCCAGTTTCAAAACACTACTCACTCACTTGACCAGGCCCCGCCCCTTTATTCTGCGTATGAATTATTATAATGAGGAATATTGTGACGTGTTGGTTCCCAGAAGAATCTCAAGATTGCAATGGAGGCGTTTCAGGAGTTCAGAAACACTGACACTGATATAGAGAAGAACTCTTTTTCATGCTCAAACAGCAACATCACACACTAAAGAGAGATGAAATATGTCCTAGCGATTGTAAAAAATCTGTAACATGCCAGGTCTGAGTTCGTCTCACCCTTAGTCCTCTCCTCTCGATCTCAGAAACACACTTCTGAATGATCAGAGGCACTCTGAGTGCGGACGCCTCCTTCTCCACCAGGTGGCGCAGTTCCACCCCGAACACCGTAGGGGGAGGTAGGTCACTGGGGCGGGGGAACGGGGTCACAAACTGCTCCAAAAGGGTCAACTTCACATACAGCAAACCACGAGGCTCCAGACGAACACACAGCTGCTGACTGCGAGAAGCTGCGGGAGAGAGAGACAGACGGAGAGAGAGAGAAAAGATAAACAGATAAGAGGCTCAGTGCAAGATCAAAGCCAATGCAGGGCATGGATGGGTGGTACGGCTGTATATACACAGTGCAAGGGTAAAATTTCTTACAATAATAGATATATTTGTTATCAACAGGCAGGAATGCGTTGCATTATTTACATGTGAAGAGACATGAGATAATGTGGAACATGTTCCAAATGCTAGGAAGTAGAAAAGGTCCGTATTGTGACCTTTATCCGAGTGAAGCAGAATATCGAAACATAATTGAAATATAGGGCTTGGTTCAATCCACCGACTATTGATTGGATGGAGGTAGATCACCCTCATGCCACTTCAAACCCATGGTAAGACTTTGTTCATCTTTGGAACACAAATGAAGATATTTTTAATGAAATCTGATAAATTTCTGTCCCTCCATTGGAAGTCTATTCACACAAAACTCTGATGGCTCAAAATCAATATGAATCGAGCGGTTAATTCCAAGACCTTTGACCTTTGATGACACCATCACTTTATACGATGAATAGATTTCATTTAGGCTTTTATGCACATAAAGGCAAACATAAAGGCCCTGTTTACACCTGGTATTAAGATGTATTCTCGTCAATCGGATCACAAGGGGACAGTGCTAAATACAGGTGTAAACGGGGTGAGCTTGTCCACTTCCAGATGTAGTGAAAACGCAATCGATCAGATTTCTTTCGTAGTGTAGATGCTCATGTGATTGAAGCTGCTGCTCTCTGTGTGTTTTTCCATGCTCTCTGGTTGCGTTCATATGTAAATTGAGCTTATTTTCCCCATTAGATCCAAAGATCTGAAAAAGCCCTTAGATTTACCCGCCCATAGACCCTCCCCTTGAAAAATCAGGACAGAAGTGGTTAAAAGTGGACAAAAGATATGGATTAAATGGGAATGTGTTTCCCTCATCTACTTGCGATCCGATCAACCATCTTAATACCCGGTGTAAACAAACAGGGCCAAAGAGAAGCTCAACTGTCCTTGCTTGATGTGTTCTGAAGATAAACAAAAGTCTTATGGGTTTGGAACAACATGAGGGTGAGGAAGATCATTTTGGAAGATCTATCCCTTTAAAACAGCTTTGAAAATGGCTCATCCAATCAGAATTCAGAGAATTATCAGTTTCATGCAAATGAGTTGTTGTCTTACCCTTGAAGAGGGACGGTATAGCCACAGCACCCAGACAGCACACTCGGTTACGCGCAGGAGCGGCAGGCGCAGAAGACCCGTTGTTTGAGCCGGCAGTTGTTGGCGTCAAGATGACCAGTTTGAGCAACCGTGCCCTCTCGAGCTCCAGGTTAAAGGTGTGGTTTAATGGGAGACACGCCCCTCGACAGGTGAGCAGGGACGTTCGAGCCCGGGTCACGCCGTCCACTTGAATGGCACAAAAGACTTCTTTAGTAGCGTCGATCCGAGGGGGGCAAGGTAGCTCTTCAACTCCCAGCAGATGCACCGTGAGTAGCCCTGAAAGTCTCTGAGCGCAGCGAGGGTGATCCGTCAGCGAGTACAGACGGAATGACTCCGCGTCTGCAACAACGAGTGAATCCTGTGGTCCACGGTGTGGTGGTGGTGTAGGTGACCCTTTCGACCCCTGACCCTTTGGCAGGAGTTCAGGTGAGTCTCCGTCACTAAGATACCCTCCTTTACTAGCAGAGCGTGTTCGAGAGGATCGGCGTCTTGGCCTTGCAGGTGCACTGGAGTCCAGGTGGTACTTGCTGATGATGTTGGATGATTCTTTGCGTGCGTTTGGCGGTGAAGCTTCATCTGACGCTCCCGGTGCACTGCTGGCATTTCCTTGGCCCTGTCCATGACGCTGATTGCGGGACGAGCGCAGGCTAAGCTTTCGCCTTAGTTCTGGGAGTTTCCGCATCTTCATAGAGAGCCGCCGAACTGTTCCTGGAGACTTGATCCTGTCGATCACACTGCCATTGCCACCCTCTCCTGGGCTTCTCTTTGGTGCCCCCGAAATGTCAGAGTTCACACCACTAGCAGAACTAATACAGTCCGACTGTACAATAACCAGATCTGAACACAAAGAAACACACTGTTAGAAATTTACAGGAAATTACATCTTTTAAGATGGTCCTAAACCCTGAGAGGCAAGCAGAAGTTGTGCTTTAGTACCTTACTAGTACCTTACTGTGCTTTAGTACCCTAAATAGGCAGCACACAGCATAAATGAAACCTTATAAACCAGAGGAGTTCAATCCTGCTCCTAGAAGGCCATCTTGCTGCTGTTTAGCTCCAATTCACCTGTCTGGAAGTTTCTAGTGATCCTGAAGACCTTGATTAACTAGATTAGGTGTGTTTAATTAGGGCTAGAGATAAACTCGGCTGGAAGGTGGCCCTCCAGGAGCTGGATCGGACATCCCGTTAAAAACTGATTTGGAATGCTCTACATCTGTGGTTCTCAAACCTGTCCTGGGAACCCATCACCACTGCACATTTTGCATGTCTCCCTGACCTAACACAATCATACATACAAAAGGTGTAGCGGTGAGGGTCCCCAGGACAGGTTTGAGAACCTCGGCTCTACATCAGGGGTGGCTAACATCTATCCTGGAGAGCCACAGTCCTGCAGATTTTTGTTCCAACCCGAATCAAACACACCTGAACAAGCTAATCAAGGTCTCAAGGGTTACTAAAAAAGCTACAGGCAGGTGAGTTTGATCAGAGTTTAAGCAAAACATTGCAGGACTGTGACTCTCCAGGACCGATGTTGGCCACCCCTGTTCTACATCAATAATGGGCAACTCTGGCCCTCAAGATCCACTTTCCTGTAGACTTTAGCCCAAACACGTATCAAACATCTGAACAAGGTAATCAAGGTCTTCAGGATAACTAGGGTGCTTCTCATTAGTGGTGGTGAGATGAAGCCTCATGAAGCATTTCAGCCAAATGGTTCACAAAAGGGTTCAGGTCAAAGAGTGTAAAACAAGCAGATAACCTGATGTGATCTGTGATGCACTGTATTTTCGCCAGTTAAGGCTTAGATATAACGGTGAAGAAAAAAAATCAGTTTCCACACAGAATAATCTATTTATATGAATATAATTTTCTGGTGGCTTTCCTGTAGCTCAAACAATAGAGTGTGGCGCTAGCAATGGCAATGTCATGGGTTCGATTCCCAGGGAATGCAAGAACTGACAAAATGTAAATGTGTACCTTGAATGCCATGTAAGTAACTTTGGATAAAAGCGTCTGCCAAATGTATAAATGTAAATGTATATATAGTCTAATGATTGTATAACATAACTATGTAATAAACATATTGTCTTGAAATGAATGGGGCTATCAAATGTGTGTAAATCAATTCTTTGGTCATAAGCAGGAGGGGCAATATTATTATCATTATTATAAAACTGGAAATTGGCTGGGTTTAACTGGGCAGAGGGCAAGATTCAAACCACTTCCTGAACCAGTCAGGCTGAAGCGAGGCTTCGGACATCATCAATGACGTCATTGGTCTAAAGCGATACAAGCCTCGATACGCGCTTCACTGAAAGCTTACAGGATTTCTCGACACGCGCTCCGAAGCCTCGGCATAGAACATAACATCACTACTTCTCATTTCTTATCTGTGCATCCTCGTTTCCTTCCCTCACATCTTATCTCCACCCCCTTAGGATGCGAGAGAAGGATACACCTGTGTATCTGCGCTCATGCATCCTCAGGAAGCTTCCTCACTCCTCGTTTCTCACAGTGCAATTAGAGACGTAGAGACGCAGTGCAATTAGAGACGCTTGAGGACATAGGAGTGAGGAAACATGGAAGCGTCAATTTGAGTATTGACAACCACCCCTAGCTACAGACAGGTAAGTTGGGCAAGGTTGGAGCTGAACTCTGGAGGACAGTGGCCTTCTAGGACCGAAGTTGCCCATCCTTGCTCTACATTAAGGCAAACTCAAGATGCACTTTCAAACACACCTGAACATGCTATTTAAGGTCTTCAAGATTACTAGAAAGCTACAGATAGGTGAGTTTTGTCAGGGTTGGAGCTGAACTCTGCAGGACAGTAGGCCTTGAGGGCCAGAGTTGTGCCCGACCCCTGCTTTACATAGGCAGTAAAACAGTGGTTCACATGTGAAGTTGCCCAGAGACTCTACTTGCAATAAATTCAGACAGAGTTTGACATTAGTATGTCACTAGGCTAAATACGTGATACTGGTTAACATAAAAATACACACACAAACATTGGGTAAAGCACTCAGTTTTGAATTATATTTAACTATTTGTGTATTCAGGGATTGCCTTCTCCACAACTGCTGCCGATTTGGCCAAAAGAAGGCATCTTAGAAGGCAGCCCAATTATAATTATACCGCCTACTTTTTGCAAGAGCCTCTGGAGCACACATATGATGTCTTAAAATGCTGTCTAGGTAGGCAGTTCACTAGGTTTTAGAAAAGAACATATAATTACATGTAATGTGGTTGCTTTCTATCCCATTTTTTTAAATTTGTGAATGCCAAGAACAATCAGTAAGCATAACACAGCATTTCAGTCTACTTACTATAAATATCATTTCATTCTCATTTTAAGACCAGCTGTGTGTGCTGGAAATGCATCTTAGCTTGTGAGAAACTCTTACATAATGGAAAACCTGACCATACCCGAACTATCTGCCCTGAAGAAATCGACTTCAGTTTGAATGTCTCTCATTTGATGGACGCCAGTGAGGGTCAAAGCCCCTGGTCGTTTCTGGTCTCTTTTCTCCTTTGCCTCATTTTCTCTCTTTCTCCACGGGTCTCCGTATTTTTCCTGATCTGCTTCTCCGCTGGCCCTCAAGTCGTCCTCTTCAGGAATGGGGTTGTACCAAATGTTTCCGTCTCCATCTGGGCCCTGTCGCCTCTCTGTAATTCTGGTTGGATTCTGGGCTTCATCTGATGCCTGGGGCTTTCCTGTGGACAGAACCCAGGCTCGACTGCTCCTGTCCAGGTGCTGGAGATAGGCGCCTTGCCCAGAGATCTTTGCTGAGCTGGAAGAGACACACACATCCATATAGGCCGTAGATGGAGGGGTCAACTCCGGTAAACCGGTGTCAGCTGAGTTGCACAGTGTCCTGGAGTACTCAAATTCAGGATCATTCCGATTTCTCTTCAAGCCATCTTCACTCAAAGTCCGTTGGCTCCAGGCCTGTTTTGAGACCTCAGTCTTTCCAGAGCACAAATCCCAGTCCTGTGGCCCATAGACCAGGCTAGGATCTGTGCCGGCTGGGTCTCTGCACGTGGAGGGAAGTTTGGCCCAGTTCTGTTTTTTGGAGACGGTGATCTGGGAGCGTCTGGTACACTCCTCCACGGTGGAGCTCTCGGTCTCAGCGTGGCCAGAGGTGGATGCAGTTGATGGAGAACTTTGGAAAAGGTCCACCTTTTCTGTCACTTCTAAAACAGAGGAAAGAAACCAGCAATCATTACCATAGCAGGAGTATTTAACCTTATTTGGTGTTGAAATATTTGTCTGGATTAGAGTGGCTAACATGAAGAATTGATCTCTAGAGACTTGCAACATTTGGAAACTGCAAATACCACAAGTAAAAGTGAAACTGGGGGCTGTTAACCTTTACAGGGTTTGATTCCTCCCTAAAACAACATTTCTGAGATGTGTTTACAGTGACGTAGAGCAGTGAAGAGAGAGGGCGACTGGAAAGAATTAAAATAAGACCAAAGAGGAGGGGTAAAGATATTTACCATCTCCTTTACCCTCCTCGCTCCCTCTCCCTCTCCCTCTCATCTTGCACATCTGGAAGTTTCTCCAAACTCCCTCCTCCTCCCCCCCTCTCTCTGTTCTTTCCCCTCTTGAAACTATGAACGTGGCTTGTGACACACAGTTAGCCAAATATCTTATCCACTTCCAGAAGCCATGAATAACTCCTGTGTGTGCTCTGCGCATTATCTCCGTTGGCTTGCATGACTCTGGAAGTGCTGAAGAAAAACATCTCTGTCAAATCGCACTGTACTCATGAGTGTCAAAATCATTGCTAGTTTACAAGGCCAAGACAACACTCCACAACCAAATGCCTAAACCACTAATGCTGCTTAAACATTGCACAAAGATCTGACGAAAGGTTTGACAGATGGAAACATGCAAGTCTATTTTAAGGGTGCGGAAAGTGCCAGATCAGTTGGGAACACAGCAAATTGGATTTGAGCCTGCTTGTCTGAAATTTTCTTTGAACATTTAATGCCTGTGTTTCAGGAAAAGTTCAATTTCAATGTTTGTATGAAATGTGACTTTTGCAGACCTTTGCGAAGCACCACAAGGCATTTGAAGTGTTCAATTCCCACCCTACTTTCTCAATCAATATCCTAGTTCACTCTGAACTGTGTCGCATTACAGAAGCCAAATTGACTTTAAGATGAAAACTGAAAAACACAGACCCCTTTATGCTTCCCTGAGCAGGAAGTGTTACAGTACTTTAAGTGGGCCAGCAGATGACTTCCTGTTTTGCCAAAGCAGCCAAGAAAAAGAGAGGGAGAGAAACAGCAACAAGCTAGAGCTACACATACTGCAGACAAAAATGCACAAACTGAGGAAAGGCAGAGAAGAGATTCATTTGATTTACATTTATGCATTTGGCAGACACTTTTATCCATGCATTCTTTTTCTTACCACTTCATGCATTCCCTGGGAATTGAAAGCATTACATTGGCATTACTAGCACCATGCGCTATTGCTTGAGCTACAGGAAAGCATATTCATTTTTTTGTCAACTCAACCAGAAGTCCTCAGCTAAAAAAAATTTTTTCTGTTAAATACATAAATGAAGAAGAAAGCCAAAATATTAAATGTCACGGATGTACTGAGTAAATCCACTGTTTTGTCAAGGGGGTCAAAATGACAATTTTCACCTGAGATTTGCAGCCAAATTACAGGAGTGTAAAGATGACTTTAGAAAGATGGCAGCATTGTTATTTTATTTTTACACAGAGATTGATATGTCTATTAGTGAAATCTGTTGACTTTATCAATCTTTGTTGCATTATATGCCAACGGTGACCGTTCAAATATGGGAAATAAGCACTTCTTGTGTTTTTTTCCCCAATGTTTGCATGCCTGTAACTCAAGAAATAGATATATTAATATCCTTTTAGATTCTAGTTCTTAACAAACTTTTCCTTAAGTTTCTTAATTCTGAATGCCCAATGTGATTCACTTTCCCAGAGTTATGGGATCTCAATGTGGCTCAATGAGTAAATTGTACACATTTTCAGTGGTCAAAAACCAAATGTGGGTCACTTTGCATCAGCTGAAAGAGGAACATCTGAAGAGCAAATAATGTTAAAACTAGAAATCTATCTCGTTTCAACACAACTGCATAGAATATACCTGTCTGAGTGCCATAAATATTCCTTTTCCAAAGTTTGCATGCCTGTAACTCAAAAAGTATTACAGATATCTTAAAATCCTTCGAGATTCTCATTCTTAATAATCTTTTCTTTTGTAATCTTCATTTTTAAGGCCCTATATGGTTCAATCCCATAGATATGGGGGAGCCTAATGCTTAAATTGTTGAATTTTACCCATTTTAAATGGTCGAAAACCAAATGTGGTTCAAACAGCTGATACTTCTTGTGTTTAAAGAAGAATGTCTGAAGAACAAATAGCACTGACTCTAGAAATGTATCATGTTTCTCTCTATTAAAACAGCTGCATACAACACACCTCTCAGAGTGCCAAAAAACTATTTTTCCAAAGTTTACAAGTCTGAAATGAATCATGTTAGGCCTTAAAAATTATGATAATAAAAGAAAAGTTTGTTAAGAACCAGACTCTAAAAGGATATTAAGATATCTTTAATACTTCTTGAGGCATTCAAACTTCAGGCAAGAACTCAAGAAGTGCTTATTCCCCATGTCTGAGCGCTCACCGTTGGCATATAATGACACACAGATTGATAAAGTCAACCGATTTCACTAATAGATCTGCCAATCTCTGTGTGAGGATAAAATAATGATGCTGCCATCTTTCTAAAGTCATCTTTACACTCCTGTAAACTGGCTCCAGATCTCATGTGAAAACTGTCATTTTAACCTTCCTCAACACAATAGTGGTTTACTCAGTCAATATATATGTATTACATTTAACATTTTGGCTTTCATCAGAAAAAAATTGAGCGGGGAAGTTTATGAAATTTGGTTGATTTGACACGGAACGACCCTATATTCACAGACGCAAAAATTAGGCTAAAGAATAAAGAAAAGGGTACAAAACAGAGACAACAGAGGCATACAAAAACCCAAAACAGGGAGCGATTTCAGTGAGAAACACACAGCTGTTGGGCCGCTGAGAGGATTTCAATGAGCGGTCTGTGTTGAGGGCTTTCCTTCACAGCTGGACACATACACTTAACCCTATTCACTATTCATTACAACACCCCAAAATACACACGCTCACACAAAGCACACTCTCACGGGCGGCACGCTGGACTCACCCTTTACCTCTGACGCTACCAGTCTGTCTGTGTGTGTGTGTGTGTGTGTGTGTTTATAAAGCTTTTTCTGGGTTTAAACAGCACATTGATAAACTGCTCTGTCTCTGTTTAGTTTGTTACGACTTAAAATAGCCACACGTACCCAACCCACGACTGACAAACCTTAAGTTTACACTCTAAAAAAGGCTGGGTTAAAAACAACCCAAGTTGGGTTGAAAATGGACAAACCGAGCAATTGGGTTGTTTTAAGCAAACATTTAACCCAGCTGGGTAAAAGCATCCCAATCGCTGGGTAAAAGCATCCCAATCGCTGGGTTAAGGCATCCCAATCGCTGGGTAAAAGCATCCCAATCGCTGGGTTAAGGCATCCCAATCGCTGGGTTAAGGGTTAATCGCATCCCAATCGCTGGGTTAAGGCATCCCAATCGCTGGGTAAAAGCATCCCAATCGCTGGGTTAAGGCATCCCAATCGCTGGGTTAAGGCATCCCAATCGCTGGGTTAAGGCATCCCAATCGCTGGGTAAAAGCATCCCAATCGCTGGGTTAAGGCATCCCAATCGCTGGGTAAAAGCATCCCAATCGCTGGGTTAAGGCATCCCAATCGCTGGGTAAAAGCATCCCAATCGCTGGGTTAAGGCATCCCAATCGCTGGGTAAAAGCATCCCAATCGCTGGGTTAAGGCAAGATTCAAGATTCAAGATTCAAGAGTTTTATTTGTCACATACACAGTAATATACAGAATATACAACCGGCAGTGAAATGTAAACAGGTCCGCTCCATGGACAGTGCAAATTCACAGTTAAAAACACAAGGAGGAAATTATATAGAAATAGGATAAAAAAGTACTATCTATATATATATATATATATATATATATATATATGTCTATATCTGTAGAATTATAAATAATCAAGTCAAGAGAAAAAAAAGGTAACAAATAAGGATAAAGTGGAATAAAATAATTGAAGTAGACTTTGCAGTGAGTAAACTGTAGACTTATAAATATGTGGTTAACAAATGTATAAAGAGTATAATGTGCAAACAGGTTTATAACAGGTTGTTACACAGTAACAACGAGAACAGAAAGTGCAGTGCAATGTCAGTGTATCGATGTTTATCCTGACGTGAAGTCACGTGATGTTAAGTGACTGAGTTCAGGAGTCTGATGGCCTGGGGAAGAAGCTCCTCCTGAGTCTCTCAGTTTTGGCCATCAGGCTTGAAGCGCTACCAGATGGCAGCAGCGTGAAATGAGGGTTTGCAGGGTGATTAGAGTCCTTGATGATCTTGGTAGCTCTACCTTTGCAGCGTTTGGTGTAGGCGTCCTGCAGAGACGGGAGAGCTGACCCTGAGATACGCCGGATAAGCGCACGACTCTTTGCAGGGCTTTGCGGTCATGACTGGTGCTGTTCCCATACCACGCTGTGATGCACTGAGTTAAAACACTTTCTATCGCCCCTAAATAGAAAGTTTTCAGGATAGCTGGTGAAACCCTGAATTTCCTCAGCTGGCGCAGGTGGTACAGTCTTTGCCTGGCTTTTTCACCTGTGTCTGAATGTGAGCAGTCCAGGTCAGGTCCTCGGAGATGTTTACTCCCAGGTACTTGAAGCTGCTCACTCTCTCTACTGGTGACCCGCTGATCATGAGGGGAGTATGTCCGTTGCTGTCTCTTCCTGAAGTCCACAATCATTTCTTTGGTCTTGCCAACATTCAGAGAGAGACAGTTGTCCTGGCACCATGATGTTAGATGCTCCACCTCGTCCAAGTATGCCGTCTCATTGTTGTTGGAAATGAGGCCCAGGACAACAGTATCATCAGCAAATTTGATGATAGAGGTGGAGCTGTGTGTGGACAAACAGTCATGCGTGTAGAGAGAGTAGAGCAGGGGGCTCAGGACACAGCCCTGTGGAGCTCCCACACTCAGGGTGATGGAGGTGGAGGTGGACTGGCCTATTCTCACCACCTGAGGCCTGCCAGTGAGGAAGTCCTCAATCCAGTGGCAGAGAGAAGGATTCAGGCCGAGATCCAGGAGTTTGGAGGTTAGCTTGGTGGGAACTATGGTGTTAAAGGCTGAGCTATAGTCAATAAATAGCAGCCTTACGTAGTTCCCACACTTTGCTGTCGATGTGAGTGAGGGAGGAGTGGAGGACATGAGAGATGGCATCTTCAGTCGATCTATTGGGACGATAGGCAAACTGAAGAGGGTCCAAAGTGTCAGGAATGAAGGCGCAAATGGTGTTTTTAATGAGTCTCTCAAAGACCTTCATGACTATAGACGTGAGAGCCACTGGACGATAGTCATTTAGGCAAGAGGGTTTACTGTTCTTAGGGACAGGGATGATGGTGGATTTTTTGAAGGAGGTGGGGACCACAGATGTAGCGAGGGACTCATTAAAGATAGATGTAAACAACCCGGCGAGCTGATCAGCACAGGACCGCAGAACACGACCTGAAATACCATCCGGCCCAGCAGCTTTCCTGACGTCCACACGCTTGAGTGCTCTCCGAACTTCATCGCATCCCAGGCATCCCTAGGCATCCCAATCGCTGGGTAAAAGCATCCCAATCGCTGGGTTTGTCCATTTTCAACCCAATTTGGGTTGTTTTAACCCAGCATTTTTTAGAGTGTAGTCATTTATAGACAATATATCGACTAGGACGATTAATCAATCAGCAGATATTTGTACATTTTTGCATCACCAATAACATGTCCGATTGGAGAAGCAACAGAAGTGCTAGATCCATTGCTGTCAATCGAGCACCAAAAAAACATATAAAGAGCCATTTTTCAGGGATTTTGGTGTCTAAAGAAAGATACATTTCAGCTTTAAGCAAACACAGATCAAATTTGCCTCTAATGCATGACAGATTTACAGTCACCGAGTTTGTTGAAAGATAAAATGTGATGAATAATCCAAACTGAAAAGGCTGGCTGTGTGTTTGTTTGTTTGCATGTGTGTTTATTTGCCATGTTTGTCAGTGTGAAGGAATTAGTGGAAATGTTTGCTGAGAATATTCACGGCGTAACGGTTAAGAGTTTTTCCCAGAATGCCGATCCCTCCCCCTTCAGTCGCCCATATAATTTGAGACATCCTGTCGCTGCTCTCATCTGCCCCGAAAACACAAGCCAAACTATTAATAATCACATCAGGAAAGACTGAAAACATGGAAGCAGAACATTTATATCTCAGGGCATTAAGAGTTATTTCCTCTAATAGAGCTGCAATAATAAATAAATATGCATGATCATTTAAACCCCAGATTTGAGCATGCATTTTCAGAATAACAAGAGAGCGAGTACAGGCCCAATCCAGAGGGAAATGCAATCGGTTGATGCCTCCGTCTCTCCAGATCCCCCGTGAAGAGGTTTCCTCCGAGAGCTCAAACCATCAGATCAGATCTGAGGAAAGTCTCTCACGTCCTCAGTCGTTAGATTGAGAGGAAACTCGCTTCTAAACATCTGCGGTCCGTGTTCTCTGTAATTATTCCTGAGTAAAATGGTCAGATCCTTCGACTGGAGCAGAAACACTAGACCAGTGAGAGTTAACAAAACAATAATGTGTGTCATCTGAAGGCCTCGATGTGAACAATCTGTTCTGTTCTAGGACGAGCTCCTTATCTCAACAATTAATCAGCGCTGTGTATTCCTGCACAGGATTCATGACTGCTTCACACAGAAGAGCAATGGACATGAGGCTGGACTCTGGAAATACTGTTTTCCACACATTTCTGAGTCTGTGTTGAATTTGTCCATCACAAGTAGATTTTCTGCAATGCTCTATTTTTCAGGTTGGAAGTGGGTCTCGTCTCTGTTTAGATCAGGATTATAGAATTAAACATCGGCCCAGAACGGCTTCATCAGTTTATTAGTATGAGCAGATGCTGACAGCTGCATTTCTGCTTACATATTTTCACAGAGTGCCTCAAACCGCACTTCTCCTTCTGTTTGGAAACAGGCCCACCATCAGCTTTCCCACAAGAACAAACAAAGATATTTTTGTTTGATTGTTTTTGGAACACTGTAAATATATGCTGTAAGCAACATAAAGTAAATACAATAAATTAAATTAATACAAACATTAAAATAACATACATAAATTATACATATACACACACACACATATATGTATATGTATGTAAATTTCTCCAAAAGTACATTAATATAAAACAGTTATATACACATTTATTTATTTATTTTACTTGTATAATTGTATTAAAATATTAAATATTTCATTAAAAATATTTATATATTTTGATGTATAAGTAAATAAATATACAAATGTCTGGGAAAATACAATATACACAACTAATATATATATATATATATATATATATATATATATATATATATATATATATATATATATAATAAATAATATAATATATTTAGTGCTGAGGATGCATGCATGTATATATTACATTTAAGAAAACTGCATATATATACTGTATATGAAATTTATATATAAATAATTTGTTTAATAAAAATATAACATTTTTCTTCAATATATACATGCATGTGTGTGTATTTATATATACATAATAATTATACACAGTACACACACACATATATATATTATATAAACATTAACTTTTATTTTGGATTAATCACAATTAATTTTTCCCAGCACTAAATATAATATAAAGCATATAGGCATGCTTAATATTTTATAAATATATTTACATATTTTATGGTAAATAAATAAATACAATTTCTCCAAAAATATATTAATATAAAACAGCTAGTATTAGTATTGTAATTACTATTAAAATTAAAATGCTTAATATTTAGACAATATCTGGGAAAATACAATTTCTCCAATATAATATAATATAAAATAATATAATATAATATAATATAATATTAAGCATATTGCATGCTTAAAATTTTATAAATATATTTACATATTTTTGTAAGTAAATAAATAA
>JAGHMJ010000029.1:2472881-2480381 GCA_018749465.1 Paracanthobrama guichenoti
TAATACATACACTCACCTGTCAGGATTAGGAACACCATACTAATACTGTGTTTGACCCCCTTTCGCCTTCAGAACTGCCTTAATTTTACGTGGCATTGATTCAACAAGGTGCTGAAAGCATTCTTTAGAAATGTTGGCCCATATTGATAGGATAGCATCTTGCAGTTGATGGAGATTTGTGGGATGCACATCCAGGGCACGGCTCCTGTTCCACCACATCCCAAAAATGCTCTATTGGGTTGAGATCTGGTGACTGTGGGGGCCATTTTAGTACAGTGAACTCATTGTCATGTTCAAGAAACCAATTTGAAATGATTGGAGCTTTGTGACATGGTACATTATCCTGCTGGAAGTAGCCATCAGAGAATGGGTACATGGTGGTCATAAAGGGATGGACATGGTCAGAAACAATGCTCAGGTAGGCCGTGGCATTTAAACGATGCCCAATTGGCACTAAGGGGCCTAAAGTGTGCCAAGAAAACATCCCCCACACCATTACACCACCACCACCAGCCTGCACAGTGGTAACAAGGCATGATGGATCCATGTTCTCATTCTGTTTACGCCAAATTCTGACTCTACCATCTGAATGTCTCAACAGAAATCGAGACTCATCAGACCAGGCAACATTTTTTCAGTCTTCAAATGTCCAATTTTGGTGAGCTCGTGCAAATTGTAGCCTCTTTTTCCTATTTGTAGTGGAGATGAGTGGTACCCGGTGGGGTCTTCTGCTGTTGTAACCATCCGCCTCAAGGTTGTGCGTGTTGTGGCTTCACAAATGCTTTGCTGCATACCTCGGTTGTAACGAGTGGTTATTTCAGTCAAAGTTGCTCTTCTATCAGCTTGAATCAGTCGGCCCATTCTCCTCTGACCTCTAGCATCAACAAGGCATTTTCGCCCCACAGGACTGCCGTGATACTGGATGTTTTTTCCTTTTCACACCATTCTTTGTAAACCCTAGAAATGGTTGTGCGTGAAAATCCCAGTAACTGAGCAGATTGTGAAATACTCAGACCGCCCGCCTGGCACCAACAACCATGCCACGCTCAAAATTGCTTAAATCACCTTTCTTTCCCATTCTGACATTCAGTTTGGAGTTCAGGAGATTGTCTTGACCAGGACCGCACCCCTAAATGCATTGAAGCAACTGCCATGTGATTGGTTGATTAGATAATTGCATTCATGAGAAATTGAGCAGGTGTTCCTAATAATCCTTTAGGTGAGTGTATATATATTTGAATCAAATTAATTAATTAAAATGTATATTATTTTATTTTAATACATTTTCTATAAATTTTTTTGTGAAATGTATTATTATTTTAATTTATATTATTTTATTCAAATTTATGTATGTTTACGTATATAATTACAATTTTAATGTAATTTTATTTATTTATTTATTTATTTCACACAGTTTTCCTCCCTTGCGGGTCCCTGAGGGTCAGGATGGCTTTAGTGTGATTCCTCCTCAGAACAGAACACACACACACACACACACACACACACACACACACACACACACACACACACACAGGAGCCGTAATGACACCGTTTGTGAGAGTTAGTCCTCCACTGAAGAGCCCGTGTGTGTTTCAGATGGGCCATAATGAAGCGGGACTGCAGGCCGTTGATGATTTGGTCAGGACGTACGGTCACTCCTGCGCCTGGTATCTGGGTCCGTTCTATAATATGGTCCGTCTCTTCCACCCGGACTACATCAAATCACTCCTGATGGCCTCGGGTGAGAAATGCACATCTGTCTGTAAAACACCACAAATCATCGACACTGACACGAGCTGAAGTGGATCCTAATAAGTGAATTTTTAGGTTTTTACAATAACATTAAACTCTTTGTGTTTGTTCTGGCAGCTTCCATTACTTTCAAAGACAAGATCTTTTATGGGTTTATGAAACCCTGGTTGGGTAAGTGATGTCCTCACACACACTGTTTGTTGAGCTCTTCCCGTGTGTGTATCAGTGTTTGTTGAGCTCTTCCCGTGTGTGTATCAGTGTTTGTTGAGCTCTTCCCGTGTGTGTATCAGTGTTTGCTGAGCTCTTCTCGTGTGTGTATCAGTGTTTGCTGAGCTCTTCTCGTGTGTGTATCAGTGTTTGCTGAGCTCTTCTCGTGTGTGTATCAGTGTTTGTTGAGCTCTTCCCGTGTGTGTATCAGTGTTTGCTGAGCTCTTCTCGTGTGTGTATCAGTGTTTGCTGAGCTCTTCCCGTGTGTGTATCAGTGTTTGCTGAGCTCTTCTCGTGTGTGTATCAGTGTTTGCTGAGCTCTTCTCGTGTGTGTATCAGTGTTTGTTGAGCTCTTCCCGTGTGTGTATCACTGTTTGTTGAGCTCTTCCGTGTGTGTATCAGTGTTTGTTGAGCTCTTCCGTGTGTGTGTATCAGTGTTTGTTGAGCTCTTCTCGTGTGTATCAGTGTTTGCTGAGCTCTTCCCGTGTGTGTATCAGTGTTTGCTGAGCTCTTCCCGTGTGTGTATCAGTGTTTGTTGAGCTCTTCCGTGTGTGTGTATCAGTGTTTGCTGAGCTCTTCCCGTGTGTGTATCAGTGTTTGCTGAGCTCTTCCTGTGTGTGTATCAGTGTTTGCTGAGCTCTTCCTGTGTGTGTATCAGTGTTTGCTGAGCTCTTCCCGTGTGTGTATCAGTGTTTGCTGAGCTCTTCCGTGTGTGTATCAGTGTTTGCTGAGCTCTTCCCGTGTGTGTATCAGTGTTTGCTGAGCTCTCCCCCGTGTGTGTATCAGTGTTTGTTGAGCTCTTCCCGTGTGTGTATCAGTGTTTGTGTGAGCTCTTGTTGAGCCGTGTGTGTATCAGTGTTTGTTGAGCTCTTCTTCGTGTGTGTATCAGTGTTTGCTGAGCTCTTCCGTGTGTGTATCAGTGTTTGCTGAGCTCTTCCCGTGTGTGTATCAGTGTTTGCTGAGCTCTTCCCGTGTGTGTATCAGTGTTTGCTGAGCTCTTCCCGTGTGTGTATCAGTGTTTGCTGAGCTCTTCCCGTGTGTGTATCAGTGTTTGCTGAGCTCTTCCTGTGTGTGTATCAGTGTTTGCTGAGCTCTTCTCTGTGTGTGTATCAGTGTTTGCTGAGCTCTTCCCGTGTGTGTATCAGTGTTTGCTGAGCTCTTCCCGTGTGTGTATCAGTGTTTGCTGAGCTCTTCCCGTGTGTGTATCAGTGTTTGCTGAGCTCTTCCCGTGTGTGTATCAGTGTTTGCTGAGCTCTTCCCGTGTGTGTATCAGTGTTTGCTGAGCTCTTCTCGTGTGTGTATCAGTGTTTGCTGAGCTCTTCCCGTGTGTGTATCAGTGTTTGCTGAGCTCTTCCCGTGTGTGTATCAGTGTTTGCTGAGCTCTTCCCGTGTGTGTATCAGTGTTTGCTGAGCTCTTCCCGTGTGTGTATCAGTGTTTGCTGAGCTCTTCCGTGTGTGTATCAGTGTTTGTTGAGCTCTTCCGTGTGTGTATCAGTGTTTGTTGAGCTCTTCCCGTGTGTGTATCAGTGTTTGCAGAGCTCTTCCCGTGTGTGTATCAGTGTTTGTTGAGCTCTTCCCGTGTGTGTATCAGTGTTTGTTGAGCTCTTCCCGTGTGTGTATCAGTGTTTGTTGAGCTCTTCCCGTGTGTGTATCAGTGTTTGTTGAGCTCTTCCCGTGTGTGTATCAGTGTTTGTTGAGCTCTTCTGTGTGTGTATCAGTGTTTGCTGAGCTCTTCCCCGTGTGTATCAGTGTTTGCTGAGCTCTTCGTGTGTGTGTATCAGTGTTTGCTGAGCTCTTCCCGTGTGTGTGTATCAGTGTTTGCTGAGCTCTTCCGTGTGTGTATCAGTGTTTGCTGAGCTCTTCCCGTGTGTGTATCAGTGTTTGCTGAGCTCTTCCCGTGTGTGTATCAGTGTTTGCTGAGCTCTTCTCGTGTGTGTATCAGTGTTTGCTGAGAGCTTCTTCCCGTGTGTGTATCAGTGTTTGCTGAGCTCTTTCCCGTGTGTGTATCAGTGTTTGCTGAGCTCTTCCGTGTGTGTATCAGTGTTTGTTGAGCTCTTCCCGTGTGTGTATCAGTGTTTGTTGAGCTCTTCCCGTGTGTGTATCAGTGTTTGTTGAGCTCTCCCGTGTGTGTATCAGTGTTTGTTGAGCTCTTCTCGTGTGTGTATCAGTGTTTGCTGAGCTCTTCCCGTGTGTGTATCAGTGTTTGCTGAGCTCTTCCCGTGTGTGTATCAGTGTTTGCTGAGCTCTTCCCGTGTGTGTATCAGTGTTTGCTGAGCTCTTCCCGTGTGTGTATCAGTGTTTGCTGAGCTCTTCTCGTGTGTGTATCAGTGTTTGCTGAGCTCTTCCTGTGTGTGTATCAGTGTTTGCTGAGCTCTTCTCGTGTGTGTATCAGTGTTTGTTGAGCTCTTCCCGTGTGTGTATCAGTGTTTGCTGAGCTCTTCCCGTGTGTGTATCAGTGTTTGCTGAGCTCTTCCCGTGTGTGTATCAGTGTTTGTTGAGCTCTTCCCGTGTGTGTATCAGTGTTTGCTGAGCTCTTCCCGTGTGTGTATCAGTGTTTGTTGAGCTCTTCTCGTGTGTGTATCAGTGTTTGCTGAGCTCTTCCCGTGTGTGTATCAGTGTTTGCTGAGCTCTTCCGTGTGTGTATCAGTGTTTGCTGAGCTCTTCCCGTGTGTGTATCAGTGTTTGCTGAGCTCTTCCGTGTGTGTATCAGTGTTTGCTGAGCTCTTCCCGTGTGTGTATCAGTGTTTGTTGAGCTCTTCTCGTGTGTGTATCAGTGTTTGTTGAGCTCTTCCCGTGTGTGTATCAGTGTTTGCAGAGCTCTTCCCGTGTGTGTATCAGTGTTTGTTGAGCTCTTCCCGTGTGTGTATCAGTGTTTGTTGAGCTCTTCCGTGTGTGTATCAGTGTTTGTTGAGCTCTTCCCGTGTGTGTATCAGTGTTTGTTGAGCTCTTCCCGTGTGTGTATCAGTGTTTGTTGAGCTCTTCCCGTGTGTGTATCAGTGTTTGTTGAGCTCTTCCCGTGTGTGTATCAGTGTTTGCTGAGCTCTTCCCGTGTGTTTCAGGTCACTGTCTTCTGCTTCAGAGCGGTCAGGAATGGTCACGCCACCGCCGACTCTTAACTCCGGCGTTCCACTTCGACATCCTCAAGAAATATGTTCACGTGTTCAACCAGTCCACCAACATCATGCATGTACGTCAAACACAAACACAGACGTTTGAGAAGCTCTTCACATTCACACACTCACAGAAACACTGTGAGGTTTACACACTCGTCTCACAGCTACAGCGTTAGCATTAGGCCACAGACACACACTTATCTCATCTGATGATCTGCAGCTACAGAAACAAGCTCACACTTTATTTTAAGATGTCCTTGGTACAGTGTGATTATATATTTAAGTACTGAGTAATAATAATTATCTACATTCACTTACTGTAGTGTTAGGCTTTGAGGGTGAGTTACATGTAATTATGCATAATTTACTATGGTAAGTACATGTAATGTTTAACACCGTAAAATAAAGTGTTACTAAAGAGTGAATCTCACGAAAACACATCCAGGAGATCAATAAATCATAATGAAGCCTGTTTGAGACATTAAGATTGTGTTATTATAGTGCCATTCATTAATATAATATTATAGTTTTTATTAATATTATATTAATAATATAAGTTATTTTTATTTTTAGTTGTTTCGCTGTTTTTGTTATTTTTTATGAGTTTTTATAAGAAAAAATAGATATGTCTATATATTTGTAATAATAGTTCATAGTTATTTTAGTACTTAAACTAAATGGAAATAAAATGTTGAATAAATATAACTAATTAAATAAGACTTTAGTTTTGGTTAACAATAATGATTATATTTTCATGAATTTTATAGTTTTTTTATTTAAATACATTTTATTTATTTTAATCACATTTATTTATGTAAATTAATATTATTTTATTTTAAGAAATGTTCTTATTTATTTTAATCAAATTTATATTATATTATTTAATACATTTTATTTATTTTAATCAAATTAGTTTATTTAAATTTATATTTTTTTATTGTAATACAATTTTTATTTATTTTAATCAAATGTATTTATTTATTTATTTATGTAAATGTATAATATATTTGAAGACATTTTCTAATTTATTTTAATCAAAATTATTATTATATTTAAGAAATGTTCTTATTTATTTCAATCAAATGCATATTATTTTATCAGCTATTAATTTATATAACTTTATTAACAACATGACAAATTCCCATGAATGTATTTTAATATAATAGGCTTGAAGTTTCTTCTGATTTGACAGTCAGAAATTGATCTGGACATGTTTTCGTGAGATGTGTATCTGTGTGCATGTGTTCTTCCTGTTTTAAGTGTGTGAAGTTGAGTCATCACAACCCTCTCTGTGTTTCACAAGAGAAGAGTGCACTGATGTGTGGGTGATGTTTGCATGACCATTAGTTCCTCCTGTGGTTTGTTGTGTTGTATTTTAGACTAAATGGCGCCGCCTGCTGGCCGAAGGACACAACAGCCTGGACATGTTCGAGCACATGAGTTCCATGGCTCTGGACAGTCTGCTCAAATGCACCTTCAGCTGCGACAGTCACTGTCAGGGGTCAGTGTGTGCGCACACATCACACACACACACACACACACACACACACACACACACACACACACACACACACACACACACACACACACGTGTGTTCTTCCCGCGAACACAATCATGACATCCGTCCCTCTCGCTCACAGGAAGCCCAGTGAATACATCGCAGCTATTCTGGATCTGTCTAAACTGTTGGTCCAGAGGCAGCATTACCTGCCGTATCACTGGGACTGGCTGTACTGGCGCTCCGAACAGGGACGGCGCTTCCGCAAGGCCTGCAACATCGTACACGGCTTCACCGCTAACATCGTCCACGAGCGGCGGTCCCAACTCAAAGAGCAAAAGAGCTCACCAGAAAACCTGGAATTCACAGGAGGATACAAGAAGAAGGACACAGACCTCATCGACCTACTGCTTCTGTCGAAAGCAAGTCGTTTTTAACAACAACCATTGAGATCTTTTTTTGCTTCTTCGGAATGGGATGACACTTGGGGTCGCATTAGCTGTGTGAAATCATGGAGATGACTCGGATATGTCGGAAGGGTCGGTGGAAAAATAGTCACACTCGGCTCCTTCATGGTCAAAAGTGACCGACATAAAATGCACAAAAATAACTCAAGAATCTTTTAGTGACACAAACCACAAATCAGCCGTGATGCAGGAAAAAAGTGCACACTCTAAAACACACTCTAAAACACACTCAAATACACACACGTAAACATACTCACAGACACTCAAACACACACTCACAGACACACACACTCAAACACACACTCATGTAAACACACTCACAGACACACATTCACAGACACACACAGTCACATACACTCTCTCACACACACACACACACACACACACAAACTGGTCTGGCTGTATCAATATGGTAAAGTTGAGCCGAAAGACTAGAATAAGAGGTTAAAATCAGACTCAGAC
>JAGHMJ010000029.1:2485381-2497881 GCA_018749465.1 Paracanthobrama guichenoti
CAATACTTTCATTAAGTTGTGGATTTGGATTTATACTTAGACATTCTCAAAGTCTACTTTTTGTCAAGGTTTAGATTCTTTTTGTTAGAATTGTTGATTTGAAGTGTCAGTTTTGCATTAATTTACTACAGTCAAACCTGAACAGAGATGAGGACATTTTGTTACACATAATATCAAAATTCAGTACTAATGTAACAGAAATCAACAGGAATGTTTTATCACAGCTTAATAAGTCTGAGTCTGATTTTAACCTCTTATTCTAGTCTTTCGGCTCAACTTTACCATATTGATACAGCCAGACCAGTTTGTGTGTGTGTGTGTGTCTGTTTTGTACTCTTGATGTTTTAGAGTGTAACCTCTTCCTTACTGTTTGCATTGTGGCTGAAATATTGATTTTTATTTCACACATTTGCAAAAACATGCTCTGTGTTATCGTCACGCTAGTTTAGTGTTTCCCAACCACGATCCGGGAAGCACAGCAGCACTGCACATTTTGCATGTGTCCCTAATCAAACACACTTGAGTCAAATGATCATATTAGTAGAGACTCAAAGACCCGAAATCGGTGAGACATGCAAAATGTGCAGTGTTGGTGTGCCTCCAGGATCGTGGTTGGGAAACACTGCGCTAGTTCATATATACATATACATATAGCCTATACAGGGCTTGACATTAAGTCTTTTTGCTCACCGGCCACCAGTGGTTTTCCAAAGTTACTAGCCACTCAGCCAGTCCCACAATTTTGTTGTTGGCTATATGTAAATGAGCACTATACACACCAACTCTACATGATCAAGTCTACATGAAATTTATAGCATGACATCATCAAATAGGTGTATTTAGCTCTGATACAGTTGTTGTGTGTAGAGCTCCTAGAGAAAACAGTTGCTTGTCTGAAAAATATAAGATTTTTTGGTGTATATAAATATATAATATTTATTCTCAAGCAATATTCCCATCAGTGTTCTATCAGCCATGGCATATTTAAATCTAGCATATTTTGTGTATGAGCCCATACAGTAACCTAGTGAAATACACATCCATATTTTCATGTGATTTTATTTTATTAAATATCAAAAATCTAAAAGGTATGCATCATACCTGACACCTAGATGAACACTTTACAGTTGGTTTGGATACTGTAAGTCATTCTGTTCAAATGCTATTAAAGTTAGAAACGTGTATACCAATGTCACATGTAACTTTAGAGACGTCCCTAAACTTCCAACGTCGAACCAACTTTATGCCAGTGTAACGGAGGCCAGCTAGTAGTTGCTGTGCGAGTAAACCTCACTCCTCTGATCTTAAGAGACGCTCTAGCGACTGATGCTAGGGGTTGCAGCCTTTAGCCTCCTTGTTAGAGCGTCTGACTCTCATGCCAGCGGACCCGAGTTCGAGTCCTGCTTGGAGCGGGTGGTTCAAACAGGAGGGGTTACACCAGTCACATCAGATGCACTTTGGTTCTGCTGTGGTCTTTGTTTGAATTTATTTTTGCTGCTGAACAAAAGTCAATCCCTGTATGATGAATGACTCTCCATACAGCTCTGCTTTGTTGTTTATGATGAGTGCAGATTTCAGTGAGTGAGAGCGCGCTCTGAACAAAACTCCGGCGCTTCAGCGATGGCTAATCTGAACGCCTCTGATTATTAGACATTGCATTCATAAACTCAACAGAAAAAGATGCCTTTTGAGAAGACTACAATAAAATTCAACCCACCAAAGTGTCTAGAGGGCGTGGTTGTGTTACACAGCTGAAATCCACTCGCAAACGGCTGCTTGGCGGGTGTTATGTTGCACTTGATATTTTAGAGAGTGTGCACTTTTTTCCTGCATCATGGCTGATTTGTGGTTTGTGTCACTAAAAGATTCTTGAGTTCTTGTATTTTTGTGTATTTCGCATTCATTTCTGATGTTGGTCACTTTTGAATTTTTTTCCCCTGATCCTTTAACATATCCAAATTAATTTTTTTGTGTGTGTGTTCACATAGCTAATGCAACCCCAAGTGTCATCCCATTCCAAAGAAGCAAAAAAAAGATAATAATTTATTTCAAAACGTAAAAATGTTCAGTCGTTTTTGACCGAAGAGGACCAGAGGGTTTTATAGAAGCAGCCTAAAATATAAACACACCTTGATTTGTGTGAATACACATTTATTTTCTGACACCCTCCCATTACATACAACCCAGAACTAGGAAGTCACATGCTCATCTGTAAACTGAAACCAAAACTAAACAGACTTTTTTTGTTTGCATAGTAAGATGGCGGAGGCTGCTCTAGCGCTCTGCTGTCCAGTCTGTCTGGATATGCCAAGGAATCCCGTGACTATTCCCTGTGGACACAGTTACTGTATGAGCTGCATTACAGACTGCTGGGATCACGAGGATCCGAAGGGAGTCTACAGCTGCCCCCAGTGCAGACAGACCTTCAGTCCCAGACCTGCTCTCTGCAAAAACACAATGCTAGCAGATCTGGCAGAGAAACTTAGGAATATGATGCCTGAAGCCACTCTTTGTTATGCTGATCTTGATGATGTGCCGTGTGATGTCTGCACAGGGAGAAAGCGCAAAGCTGTGAAAACTTGCTTGGTGTGTGTGGTGTCGTTTTGTGAGCTCCATCTGAAGCCTCACCGTGTGTCTGCAGCATACGAGGGCCATCATTTAGTCACAGCTTCTTGTAAGATCAAGGAGATGATTTGTTCTACTCACAAAAAACCGCTGGAAGTTTACTGCCAGACAGATAAACAGTTTGTGTGTTTGCTTTGTGTTCTGAAGGAACACAGAGAGCATGACGTTGTGTCCGCTGCCACTGAAAGACAAACGAAACAGGTAAATACAGTCTCCATCTATGGCACACACCTACAGGAATCTCATCAGCTTCATTACAGATTGTTTCAAAGCAGCTTAGCCCGGAAAATAACAGAATCGATGTATCCATCAAATATGAGACAAGTTCAAATTCTGCTGCTGTAAAAAGACAATAGAGTCATGAGTCAGTGTGGATTCAGTTCAGTTCAATTACTGTGTAGATGAATGAATTCATCGATTATGAAACTAACTTAATTCAACTAAAACAATTTTTCAATTGTGACCCTGGACCACAAAACCAGTCATAAGGGTACTTTGTTTTTTTTTTTTTTTTTTTTTTTTGGAAATTGAGATTTATACATCATCTGAAAGCTGAATAAAGTGTCTTTCATTGATGTGTGGTTTGTTAGGACAATATTTAAAAATCTGGAATCTGAGGGTCCAAAAACATCTAAATATTGAGAAAATCTCCTTTAAAGTTGTCCAAATGAAGTCCTTACAAATGCATATTACTACTAATAATACATTTATGATATATTTATGGTAGGACATCTTCATGGAACATGATCTTAATATCCTAATGATTTTTGGCATAAAAGAAAAATTTATAATGTTGACCCACACGATGTGTTGTTGGCTATGGCCACAGATACACTCACCTAAAGGATTATTAGGAACACCTGTTCAATTTCTCATGAATGCAATTATCTAATCAACCAATCACATGGCAGTTGCTTCAATGCATTTAGGGGTGTGGTCCTGGTCAAGACAATCTCCTGAACTCCAAACTGAATGTCAGAATGGGAAAGAAAGGTGATTTAAGCAATTTTGAGCGTGGCATGGTTGTTGGTGCCAGACGGGCCGGTCTGAGTATTTCACAATCTGCTCAGTTACTGGGATTTTCACGCACAACCATTTCTAGGGTTTACAAAGAATGGTGTGAAAAGGGAAAAACATCCAGTATGCGGCAGTCCTGTGGGGCGAAAATGCCTTGTTGATGCTAGAGGTCAGAGGAGAATGGGCCAACTGATTCAAGCTGATAGAAGAGCAACTTTGACTGAAATAACCACTGCTACAACCGAGGTATGCAGCAAAGCATTTGTGAAGCCACAACACACACAACCTTGAGGCGGATGGGCTACAACAGCAGAAGACCCCACCGGGTACCACTCATCTCCACTACAAATAGGAAAAAGAGGCTACAATTTGCACAAGCTCACCAAAATTGGACAGTTGAAGACTGGAAAAATGTTGCCTGGTCTGATGAGTCTCGATTTCTGTTGAGACATTCAGATGGTCGAGTCAGAATTTGGCGTAAACAGAATGAGAACATGGATCCATCATGCCTTGTTACCACTGTGCAGGCTGGTGGTGGTGGTGTAATGGTGTGGGGGATGTTTTCTTGGCACACTTTAGGCCCCTTAGTGCCAATTGGGCATTGTTTAAATGCCACGGCCTACCTGAGCATTGTTTCTGACCATGTCCATCCCTTTATGACCACCATGTACCCATTCTCTGATGGCTACTTCCAGCAGGATAATGCACCATGTCACAAAGCTCCAATCATTTCAAATTGGTTTCTTGAACATGACAATGAGTTCACTGTACTAAAATGGCCCCCACAGTCACCAGATCTCAACCCAATAGAGCATCTTTGGGATGTGGTGGAACGGGAGCTTCGTGCCCTGGATGTGCATCCCACAAATCTCCATCAACTGCAAGATGCTATCCTATCAATATGGGCCAACATTTCTAAAGAATGCTTTCAGCACCTTGTTGAATCAATGCCACGTAGAATTAAGGCAGTTCTGAAGGAGAAAGGGGGTCAAACACAGTATTAGTGTGGTGTTCCTAATAATCCTGACAGGTGAGTGTATACCCGTGAGACGCAGCACTGCAGTTGTGGTTAAGTTATACTGAATTCCATCCACACAAGGCATTAGCTAATGTAATATGTTTGTTCACAGAGAGAAATAGAGGAGATGCAAAGTAACTCAAAAAAGAGAATTCAGAGGAGAGAGAGTGAGTTAACGGAGCTCACAACATCAGTGGGGACAATCAGGGTGAGTTCTGGGCAAAACTGTTGAGCTCAGCACTTTCAGTGCCTCAAATTGAACATTTTGATTGCGTAACTTCCTAGTAAAAAAACTAAATAAAACCCAAAACATACCCCATGGTCATTGTGAATGATTCTTCATTGTATGCTATTCTAAAGAAATAAAAGGTATGTATGAAATCTATGTATGTAATTTTTCATCAAAAGGGCGTTTCACCCACTGCAAAAAAATGCTTTTCTTACTTTGTATTTTTGTCTTGTTTCCAGTCCAAATATTGTCTCCTTCCTAAAATAATCGCCCATCGCTCTTTACAACGTTGTAATAATTCATATGTTTCTCCTTTGGCTTGACTACGTTATCTTACAGCTAACAATGTGCTGCTAATGTCACACAAACCATGTTCCCGTTCACCATCTCAGTCTGCCTTCTGAAAATCACAAACGCTTTGAACATCATAGAATGTCAGTGGAGAAAGGCATATAGTTCATCATAACATCGTAATATACATCATATACATAATTCATCCACTATATTTCTAAATCTACCCTATTTTTCATATCAACAGAAAAATATACCGGATAACCTGGCTTCTCTCGAGACTCAGACAATAGTTAATGATATGCTAAAACCCCGGCCCCCTCATGACGTGATTGGTTATAAGGCAGTTTGTGACGTAAGAAACACTGCCGATTTCAAACCGCGTTTCAGCAAGAGAAAATACTCAGCAATGGTGTTGGCTGATGAATTTGCACATGGTTTGTCTTAAAGCGTATTAAATACACTACAAAGACATATACACAATATTAAAACCTTGATTTCACCACAGGGGGACTTTAACCCCGAGTCATTATAAATCCTGGGTAAACTGAATCCTGGGTTATCTTGCTTCACATTTGCTCATAATTTACCTGGGGTTAACAAATAATCCCTGTTCATAAAACCAGGGAAGAAGACATGAGGCTGTTTGTGTTTTGCTTTTTTTTTTTTTTTTTTTTTTTTATGGATGTCAATGGAGGAGAGGCTTCACTACATTGAATAAACTGATTTTGTGGGAAAACAGCAACACACTAAGAGACACACGTGATCCAAGTTGACTGTAAGGCTTTCTCGAATGGTAGAGCCATGGACCCTCGTATCTCCCAATAATAAGACTATCCCTTTAAAGGATCAGTTCAGTTCAGAATGAACATTTCCTGATAATCTCCTCACCCCCGTCTCATCCCAGATGTTCATGTCTTTCTGTCTTCAGTGGAAAAGAAATGAAGTTTTTTGAGGAAAACATTCCAGGATTTTTCTCCACATAATGGACTTCAATGGGAACCAGCGGCTGAAGGTCCAGATCAATGCAGTTTCAGAGGAAGGGCTTCAGAGGCTCTGACCGATCCCAGAGGAATAGGGTCTGATCCAGACAAACCATCGGGCATTTACAACACAAATAAACATTTATACACTTTTAACCTCAAGCGCTCGACTTCGGTGTTGTTCTTCTTCACGGTGTATGATGTCATCACGTCGGAAAGGTCACATGACGCAGGTGGAAGTGCCGACCCAGTGTTAAGACGAACGTGCAAAGACTGAATCAGACGCTCTTTACACAAATAAAGGTACAACAACAGTAAAGTTGGAGGAGAACATGAGATGAGTTTTTCGGCACTGGGTCGGTGCTTCCACCTACATACTTCATTTCTTTTCCACTGAAGAAAGAAAGACTTGAACATCTTGAATAAGATAGAGTTGAGTAAATTATCAGGAAATTTTCATTTTGAAGTGAACTAATCCTTTAAGCGCAGTGTGAAAAGCCCTAAAATGTACTACTGTAATCACAGAAGTAAATCAGCAAAGCTTTTTTATGTTGACTTTAAGAATGATTCAGTAAGGCAGGAGACTCTCACCAAATCACCAAATCCCTTGTTTTTGCTATAGCTCTCTGCCCAGGAAGCAGTGGATGACATGGAGGAAGTCTGTGCAGAGCTGACAGACTCTATTAAGGCCCACTGCAATGAGATTATACACCTGATCAGAGCGCAGGAGGAGACGGCCGTGAGTCAGGCTGAGGAGGTTCAAGAGCAGCTACAGCAGGAGATTTCTGAGCTTCAACAGAGAGATGCAAACATTCAGATGCTTCTAAGTTCTGAAGATGACTTCCTGTTCCTCCAGGTTTCTTTAACATCCTTCTTCCTGTAGATTAATGCTTTTAAATGGGTCTGTTGTTAACACGTCCTGTGTTTTGTTGTGCCTTTCACCAGAGTATTAGGTCTCTCTCAAATCCACTAAGGTGTGACAATTCACCCAGAAATATTTTGAGTCGTCGCGGGTTATTTGAACAAGTGAGGAAATCTATATCTGACAGAAAAGACAAACTTACGGATTTACTCGAAGAGAACCGACTACAGTTAACTGAGAAAGGTGAGGTTACCACACTGACACAATTTGAATCAAAATCTTTAAAGCTGCAGTCCATAACTTATTTTTTTGGGTTAAAAATTATCCAAAATCTATTTTTGAGCAAGTACAGAACCAGCCAGTGTTCAAAACAATCTCCTTACCTCTGCCTGATTCACAACGGTAAGCTTGTAATAATGTGCTATAATTTGAGTGGTACTGGTGGATTTCTGTGGGATGTGAGGATGCTGCGGGTGGTGGATCATTTATAGCCTTTTCTCACAGCAGCTGGAGTAATTAAACTATCATTTTGATGGCGGATTGTAAACCAGAAAAGTCCAAATGACAATCATCAGTGACAACTGGAGATTCACCTGTAGTCAAAAGCAAAAGATTAGACTGTACAGAAACTGAAATCGACAGGTAACGCTAATACACACTAAATACACATAGTCATGCAATTCTGATGATGTTAACATTAATTTGAGAACAAAGTATAACAATAATCATAATTTGCACGGTTTGATGTGATGTGAGTTAAGCAATCGTTAGATTTAATCACCGTCGGTAGCGCAGTTTTTGTAATGCTTTTTTTCTCAGTTGGTCAGAACAAAAGTGGCAGAACAAAAGATGTTACTTACTTTTTCAGATGACATTTTGAGGGGAAAACTCTTATTTTGGTCATATTTCCAAGACGTAGAATCTGTGATTCCAAAGTACAGTACAGTATCCACACCGGTGCGGTGACTGACAGCCACAAATACTCCTCTAAACATTAGTTTCATCCCGCGCTGAGGAGCCGTGCCGATGCACACGTAAAGATGATAATTACACAAATATCTGCAATTTTCAGCTTTCAAAGAGAGATGGCAACTGAGAGGCAAATCTTACGGACTGCAGCTTTAAGTACTCTTTGTAACACATAACAATAGAGCATGCAAGACATTACAACAGCAGAACTGTTGAGTCCCATTCACTCCAAGAGTGATAAGCATTAATAATCTTTCTAATATGAGAAAAGCATTACACAGAAGAGTCTGTAGCACAAATACACTCTATTGCCAGAAGTATTGTGCCGCCCCTCCAAATCCCTGAGTTCAGGTGTTCAATCCCTTCATGGCCACAGGTGTATAAATCAAGCACTAGGCATGCAGACGCTTCTACACACATTAGTGAAAGAATGGGTCGCTCTCAGGAGCTCAGTGAACTCAAGCGTGGGACCGTGATAGGTTGCCACCTGTGCAATAAGTCCATTCCTGAAATTTCCTCACTACTAAATATTCCACGCTCAACTGTTAGTGGGATTATAACAAAGTAGAAGCGATTGGGAACAACAGCAACTCAGCCACGAAGTGGTAAAATCACAGAGAGCGGGGTCAGCGCACGCTGAGGGTCACAGTGCGCAGAAGTCACCAACTTTCTGCAGAGTCAATAGCTCCAGACCTCCAAACTTCTGTGGCCTTCAGATGAGCTCAAGAACAGTGCGTAGAGAGCTTCATGGAATGGGTTTCCATGGCCGAGCAGCTCATCCAAGCCTTACATCACCAAGTGCAATGCAAAGCATGGGATGCAGTGGAGTAAAGCACGCCGCCACTGGACTCTAGAACAGTGGAGACGTGTTCTCTGAGTGACCAATCACGCTTCTCTGTCTGACAATACCATGGACGAGTCTGGGTTTGGTGGTTGCCAGGAGAACGGGACTTGCCTGACTGCATTGTGCCAAGTGTAAAGTTTGGTGGAGGGGGATTATGGGGTGGGGTTGTTTTTCAGGGGTTGGGCTTGGCCCCTTAGTTCCAGTGAAAGGAACTCTTAATGCTTCAGCATACCAAGATATTTTGGACAATTTCATGCTCCCAACTTTGTGGGAACAGTTTGGGGACGGTCCCTTCCTGTCCCAACATGACTGCACACCAGTGCACAAAGCGTCGGTCCATAAAGACATGGATGAGTGAGTTTGGTGTGGAGGAACTTGACTGGCCTGCACAGAGTCCTGACCTCATCCCGATAGAACACCTTTGGGATGAATTAGAGCGGAGACTGTGAGCCAGGCCTTCTCGTCCAACATCAGTGCCTGACCTCACAAATGCGCTTCTAGAAGAATGGTCAAAAATACCCATAAACACACTCCTAAACCTTGTGGAAAGCCTTCACAGAAGAGCTGAAGCTGTTAGAGCTGCAAAGGGTGGGCCGACTCCATATTAAACCCTACGGATTAAGAATGGGATGGCATTAAAGCTCATGTGCATGTGAAGGCAGGCGTCACAACACTTTTGGCAATATAGTGTATATCGATAATGATACATAGGAAAGATATTGTTGGAATTTATAATTTTTAGTTGTAAAACATTGACAAATCAGAAACCACTCTACGTGCAGACGTTAGAATAAAACAGAACATGACTGTGCATTGCCGTGGACACTGATATTGTTCTTGGTGTGTCCTTTACAGTTACACCACATGGACACAAGTTCTGCCAAACATTTGCTCTTATTTAATATCCTTTTCCACTCATAATTACATCACATTTCAGAGATTTGAAATGACTGAAAATGCTGTCTGCACTGACTTTGAAAAATGTTCTGCATGTCTGTCTCCACAGTTCAAAAAGTTAAGATTTTCCAGCCTCTTCACCCCAAGACCAGAGAAGAATTTTTGCAGTGTAAATCATTATTTACATTAGTGTTTTAATCATTATATATTAGTGTTGAAGTGCCATATTATGCATCACAGAAGTGATAAAAGTCTGTTTTCTCCTGTGCAGATTCCTATAAACTAACGCTGGATCTCAAAACAGCTCATAACAATCTCCATTTCTCGGAAGGAAACACCAAACTGACGTGGGGGCCAGTACAGTCGAATCCTGATCACCCAGAGAGATTTGATAGTTGGTGGCAGGTCTTAAATGAAGAGGGCTTGACCGGCTGCTGGTACTGGGAGGTGGAGTGGAATGGCACAGTCATCATAGCCGTTTCATACAAGAGCATTGCCGCTAAAGGTCCCGGAACTGAATGTGGATTTGGACACAATGATCAGTCCTGGTGTCTATGCTGCACATCTTCTCATTATACTTTCTGGCATGGGAACACTGAGACCAAACGATTAAAAAGTCCCAGCTCATCTCGGGTAGGAGTGTATCTGGATCACAGTGCAGGAACTCTGTCCTTCTACAACATCTCTGACACTCTGAGCCTCATTCACAGAGTCAAGACCTCGTTTGCTCAGCCTCTCTATCCAGGGTTTGGTTTCAGGCTCGGGTTTTTAGGCTCCATTCAAATTTCTCCCATAGTCTGAAATCAGAAATCCTAAGATAGCATTTGTTAGTTTGGTGAAAATCTGTACTTCTATAGTCCATATGCACTGTGCAATTCTGAATATTTTATACTCAAACAGACACTAGTAATCGAAAAAGTTATATGAACATTTAAATAAGGTGCAAGGTTTCATCATCTCTCATTCTGTGAAATTTATGTAAATCTTTTCTGTGTGTAAAATGAATCAATGTTAATGCATGAGTAGGAGTTTTTAAAAATTGTTTAATGAGTATGTTATCACACTTTGTTGATAAACGTAATTCAGGTGTAAGGTGCATTAACTATTACCTTTGAATCATTTATCTTCTTAGAATTTGATTGTCTGGTCAAGACGCCAACAGAGGTGTAAAGAGTACCTGAAAACCATACTCGAGTAAAAGTACAGATTCCTCACAGCGAAAATGAGTTACACGTCACCAGTTCCAATACGACTTGAGTAAAAGTCTTAAAGTATCTGATTTTAACAGCACTTAAGTATTTTACTCAATATAGTACACACACACACACACACACACACACTAAATATAGGCTCAAGGATGCACGAGCCCTCGACACCTGAGAGACACACCAGGGAAAATAAGAAACTATTGATTTGTAAGATGAGACGCTTGGAAAATGTTATGATTGCTACACTCTAAAAAACGCTGGGTTAAAAACAACCCAACTTGGGTTGAAAATGGACAGATCCAGCGACTGGGTTGTTTTAAGCAAACATTTAACCCAACTGCTGGGTTAAAACAACCCAGTTGCTGGGTTTGTCCATTTTCAACCCAATTTGGGTTGTTTTTAACCCAGCTGTGAGTGTGTTTCTCCTGTTTAGATATTAATATTATTAGCTACCTGCCCAGTGCAATCCATCCCAGGACTGATGTGGTTTAAGGACACCGCCAGAGGGCCCTGAAACAACATCTAACATAATTAATATGTTTAATAAATTAACTTTATTAATACGTTTAATGAATAATAATTAAACAATAAACATTTATTAAACTGCTTATTCATAAATGTTCACCTCTTGATTATTATTGGGTTCATTTCTTATTTTGGGTTCATTTTAAGCCAGACATATAATCATTTTTAAACAATATTCGGGTTAAATAAGACTGCCCAGCACGTTGGGCAAACATTTAACAATCGCTGGGATAAAACAACCCAATCGCTGGGTTTGTCCATTTTCAACCCAACTTGGATTGTTTTTAACCCAGCATTTGTTTGAGTGTACCATGGCACAGGTAATAGGAACAGAACCAAGCAAAATGCTATAAGGACTGTCCAGTAGGACTGTTTTTACTGTTGCCCCGGTCCCGCCCCCTCCACTGATGTTGCTTAGCAACCAGTGCAAACACACACAGGTCACTCATGGCTTCCCGGGATCTGGACAAAGGCTTGGGCAGATCGTCGCTGGAGGACAGACTGTCTCTGTTCGGCCAGCTGATGGAGAAACACAGGACCGTCAGGAAGGTTTGTGTGATGTTCTTCTGTTCTCTGGAGGAGCGGCTCAGGTTTCTGCTCATGAGCCGTTGCTGGGTTACAACTCAACAACACCCGCTAGTGCACACTTTACAGTGCACACTTCAACTCTGGGCTCTTCACATGCAGGACTTTAGTCCACACTCACAGATTTAGAGCGAACCGTCAGCCTTGGAAACCTTTTTTCCTCGCTACTTTTCAAAAGTGGGACTCTCATCCCAGATCAGTGTTATTGTTAACACAATAAAACTAGAACTTATTTGGTCATTCATATAGATATATAAATATTAAATGAAAAAATTTGAAACTTGGAAAATCTGAAATAAACAAGTTTAAGTTGAATTTAAGTCAAATTAACTGAAATAAAAATCAATTAAACCCATATAGAAATACATATATATAAAAATGACAGAAGCTTAAAACTTACACTATAAAATATAAAAAATAAATGCAAATTCAAAATATGCATAAAAT
>JAGHMJ010000029.1:2502881-2512881 GCA_018749465.1 Paracanthobrama guichenoti
CTATTGGTGGATCTGATGTGAGTGACAGGTGGCCCCGCCCTCATCAACAGAGAAGAGATGTCCCTTTCATTAGAAGTTGACAGTCCTTCTGTGCCCTGCAGTGGCCTGATCCAGGAGCCCCGGATCCTGCTGGTGTCCCATGACCTTCAGCAGAGACTCTTCCAGCAGTGGAGCTTCAGGCTGTTGAGCGAGCCTGAGGGCCGGCGGGCGATCGTCTCAGAGGACCAGAGCCCGGAGCAACTAGTGAGCGAAACTCTGTGTCAGGTCCTGCGGCTTGGCCGTCACCTCCTCAGCGCAGCAGGACAGATGACGGTACAAATACTGCAAACACACTGCATTGCTCAGGAGACTTATGTTTCTCCTTAAATTCTCCTAAAACAAGTCAATAGTTATCATACACTAAGGGCCATATTTTAGCGATCTGAGCGCTTGGTCTGAAGCTCATGCCGCAGGTGCACTTAGGTGTGTCCGAATTCACTTTTGCTAGTTTAACAATGGGAAGAACGGTCCGTTCGTCCGGCGCATGGTCCAAAAGGGTTGTGCCTCGTCTCTTAATGAGTCATGGGTGTGTTTTGGGTGTAACGTGCAAATAAACCAATCAGAGTCTCATCTCCCTTTCCCTTTAAAAGCCAGTTGTGCCCGATCCATGAGCGGATTCACTATTTACATGAGGAGAGACTGAACACTTCTTGTGTGCTGCTGCAGCAAGTTGTGTGTGCTGCTGCGCGTCCCTGTGTGTGTAATAATCAGAGTGTGTGCTGCCGCGCGTCCCTGTGTGTGTAATAATCAGAGTGTGTGCTGCTGCGTGTCCCTGTGTGTGTGTGCTGCTGCGCGTCCCTGTGTGTGTAATAATCAGTGTGTGTGTGTGCTGCTGCACGTCCCTGTGTGTAATAATCAGAGTGTGTGTGTGTGTGCTGCTGCGCGTCCCTGTGTGTGTAATAATCAGTGCGTGTGTGTGTGTGTGCTGCTGTGAGTCCGTGTGTGTAATAATCAGTGTGTGTGTGTAATAATCAGTGCGCGTGTGTGTGCTGCTGTGCATCCGTGTGTGTAATAATCAGTGTGTGTGTGTGTGTGCTGCTGCACGTCCCTGTGTGTAATAATCAGAGTGTGTGTGTGTGTGTAATAATCAGTGTCTGTGTGTGTGTAATAATCAGAGTGTGTGTGTGTGTGCGCTGCTGCACGTCCCTGTGTGTAATAATCAGTGTCTGTGTGTGTGTGCTGTTGCGCGTCCCTGTGTGTGTAATAATCAGAGTGTGTGTGTGTGTGTGTGTAATAATCAGAGTGTCTGTGTGTGTGTGTGTGTAATAATCAGTGTGTGTGTGTGTGTAATAAGCAGTGTGTGTGTGTGTGTGTGTGTGTGTGTGTGCTACTGCGCGTCCCTGTGTGTGTAATAATGTGTGTGTGTGTGTGTGTGTGTGTGTGTGTGTGTGTGTGTGTGTGTGTTGTGCACCGCCTATAGGCTCATATTACTAACACATGCCTGACGTCACATTGGGCCGGGTGTGTGATAGGACCCTAAGAGTATAGGCCAATTTGAAATGAATGTGGAGCAGCTCATAACATTTGATGTTGGAAAAACTTAAGAGTTCATATTGAGGTCTCTGACTGAATACAGACATTCACACACCGAGAACGGTAATCATGTTGCTAACAAGAATTAACATGTTGCTAACATGATTTAACACATTGTTAACATGAGTTAGCAAGTTGTTAACATGTTTTAGCATTTTTGCTAGCATGTTCCTAGTATGTTTTAACACTTTGTTAGCACATTTTAACACGTTGCTTACATTATTAGCATGTTGCTAGCATGATTTAACATGTTTGCTAACAAGAATTAACATGTTAACATGATTAAACATTTGTTAGCATGAATTAGCAAGTTTGCTAACATGTTTTAACACATTGCTAACATAATTTAACACATTGTTGACATGAAGTAGCATTTTGCTAGCATTAATCAGCATTTTGTTTACATTAATTACCATGTTGTTAACATGTTTTAAGATTTTGCTAACATGAATTACCATGTAAATTTTTTGGAATGTGCATTTCAATCTAAAATAAAAAAAATGCTGGGGCAATTAGCATATTGCTAACATGTTTTAACACACTGGTAACATGAATTAGCAAGTTGTTAGCATGTTTTAACACATTGGTAACATGATTTAACACGCTGGATGAATTAGCTTTTTGCTAGCATGAATTAGCATGCAATGACTTAACATGTTGACAGTAATTAGGATTTTGCTAGTATGAATTAGGATTTTATTTGCATGTTTTAACGTTGCTAGCATGAATTAGCAAATTGTTAGCATGTTTTAACACTGCTAACATGATTTAACACATTTTTGTCATGAATTAACATGTTGCCAACATGAATTAGCATGTTCGCTAACATGATTTACCACATTACTATCATGAATTAGCATGTTTTAACACGTTGCTATCAGGAATTGGCATGTTGCTAACATGTTTTAGCTCATTGCTACCATGATTTGGCACTTTGTCAATGCACATTCGCAAGAATTCAAAAATGCAGTGGTGATGTTTTTGGCGCCTAAATGATGTAATGTGGATCCATATGAAGGGAAAGTGTCCATATTACCTTGTGGCTTTTTCTGTTCTAGGGAAGTCAAGTCAACATCACAAACCTGATCTTGTCAGTAAACAGAATATTTGATTAAGTGTGTGTTATTTTGTACATGGGCTACTCACACAACACTCCTGAGAAGTGTCAGGGATGTGATTCTGATGTGTGTGTGTGAACAGGGATCTAGAGTGATTCCAGATGAAGTCCTGAAGGACGAGGCGGATGTGATTCCACCTCAGGCTGCGGTGTGTCGTCTGGTCCAGATGGAGGCACTGTTGAGCCCTGCGCGCTACGTGAGCACATATCACTCACCTCTCCATCAGCTGCTGGACTCCGGTAACCCACATCAACACATTCTGCTGAACGACTTTATGTTGTAATATAGAAAAAATACTTTACAGACACGATAATCATCATTGAGAATCGTTTCCCTGCAATATGGTCTGTTTGACTGGAGTTTGCAGTCATTTACTGAATGTGTTGTTTTGTCATCTGTTCATTTAATCATTTGAAGGACACGTTTTCGGGAGTTTTCGTCCCACAACAGTGTAGGTTTGGATTTAGGGTAGGGGAGGTACGACATCATGCTTCAACCTCTGCAGTGCATGCAAACACGAGAACATATCAACTGCATGTGTGCATGAGAAGAAACTGATGATATTCTCAGCAAGTCACTTCTCAGATGTTTCTCCTCAGAAAAAGACCCCATAGAAACATTTTCAGAGATATGTTTGCTAATGTTGTGAAAACTTTATTTTCAGTGCTGGGAAAAGTTACTTTTAAGTAATGCGTTACAATATTGTGTTACACCCTAAAAAGTAACTAATTGCATTACTTAGTTACTCTTTATGAAAAGTAATGCGTTACAATGTTGCGTTAGTGTCAACACTGGTTATTTCTGAATGTTCTCTTAACTTTCAAAAAGTGTTTTTTTTGGTTATGCAAATGTGAAGATTCTTCAAACATTATGGGAGTGTTACTTTTGAATGTTCTCTGAATGTTCTGATACAAGTTGTTATATCTAAAAAAGTTACATGAACAATGTGTAAATAATGTTTTTGTTCTAAGGTTTTGAGAACATTATTAAAGACCAGATAACCTTGAATGAACGTTCTATTAACATTTCCTGTTAGCTGGGCTCACAAGCTTCAGAGGAGCCGAGGTCTGCAGTCAAAAACCTCCGTCTGATCTCAAACATGCTATCTGGATTCATTATACAACTGTTGAGTGACTGGGTCAGTTTTAGGAGAAACATCTGAGATCTTTGGAGACTCGTTCAGCTCCACCGCTCACCTCTGATCGTTTTACCATGACTCTGATTCTTGTTTATTCTCTTTCTTTTCTTCAAAAGTCTCATCTGACCTCCAAATAACTCCATGAATGTTTCCATCAACCCACAACGTTCTCATTTCGTCTAACTAACTAATGAACATTTATACATACATCATGCATACGTCAATAATGTTTTTTTGTGTGTGTATTTTGACAGAATCTGTGTGGCCTGCAGTGGAACATCTTCAGATCATTTGAACAACTCTAATAAAAGTACATTTTTTCCATATCGGAGTGTTTCACTTGCCTCATTTTACCTCAGAATGTTAAACAAACTCCTAAAAAAGTACCTAATTGCGTTACTTATTTACTTTTTTACAAAAGTAATGCGTTTCAATATACTCAGGATTTCTCTCAACATGGGGACAGGAGAGCTGTCAGTCAATAAATGAGAAAACAAAGTAACTTGTGTTGCTTAGTTAAAGAAGTAACTCTGATATTTTGCTGTAACTTTAAAAGTAATGTGTTATTTCTCTCAGAAATGTCTTGACTTCAAACAGACTAGCGTGAATGAAACACATGTACCAATAGAAGTAATTAAAAAGGATTGATTTTATTATTGAGCTCACATTCTGATGAAGGATGTTGTTCTTTAAGCGTCATGAGACTTTGAACATCCCGTCTCAAATGATTCCAGTTTTCCATTTAAAACACATTTTGACACACAGGGCCTCTTCATAAAAAACAACAAAATGTAAAAAAACAAAAAAACTAAATCATTCTCTGAGTAAATGACGGCCCGTTGATTTGGCCCCCGTTTGTTCAAGTGTAAATCGAGCATGAAACATGTATAAATAAATAAGAGACGGACAGAAGGAGCGGTGGCTTCATTACTAACACACACACGCTGGTCCCTGCTTACCGAGTCACTGCTCTGATCAGATCAACATGAGACACACCTTCACACGAGTCAGGACTCCCATAGTGAATGCATGACTTCAGGTTAATGCTGGCGATCTGCTGCATGACAGAACTGAAGTTTGAGCGGCGGATGGTTTATTGAGCGGGTTGGAGTGTCTGCACTGGGTATTTCTGTTCTCTAGCAAATATAAAAAGTGCTTCAAACTGAGATGCATGAATGCAAAGCATGCGGCAGATTTACAAACGTCTAGTTAAGACATCGGAGCATCTGTACAAAAACCCTTTTTATCTCCTCAAACACAGGATTCTGAACACCCTTTATTCAAGCTGCACATGCTTGTATTAAATATTTAGGCTAATTATGATTTTAACTCCCAGTATCAGGTCAGAACGAACACATTAGCATATTTAAATCCAGCCCTCGGATTCCGTCTGCCTCGTACCTTCTTTAATGGGCTTGTGCCGATAAAACCCCAGTATAAAAGTGGCCAACAAAACTACAAAACCACCATATCAAAACATCTCTACAGAAAACACCAGCACATTCACATCCACAAACGTGTGAAAGTTCTCAGCCTGCGTTCCTCATGGATCTGCTCTCATCCGTTGGGAAAATAAAATCAGAGCATTTAGCTGTAAAATACATGAGAAAAATGAGGAATATGGACTTCAGTTCTACACCGTTTGCCTGATCCACTAATATACTTCTGGAATAGTGTCAAATTTAGTTTAGGATGGTCCAATAGAAGCTCAGAATGGAGGTGAAATCCACAAAGACACGCACACACACACACACACACACACACATTCCCAGCTAACAAAAATATGTTCTAAGAACATTTTTCTAACGTTCCCATTAAGTTATGAAAGCTGAATATTCTCTGAATGTGTTAAAAACGTTTTATCTTGGTGCCGTGAGCGTTAAGGGAACATTCCATTCTGCAAACATCATGGGAACGGTACTTTTGAATGTTCTCGGAATGTTCTGAAACAAGTTGTTACATTTAAAAATTTAAAAACCTTCCATGAATGATGCGTATAGATAACGCTTTGAACGAACGTTCTATTAACGTTACTGGACGAACGCTTGTTAGCTGGGCTCACGTTAAAAGGTTTTTAAAGTCAACATGACACACTAAACCTTATTTACTTTTCATATAATACATGATGTTTGATTCAGGTCACATGACGCAGGTAAAATGGAGTGTGAACAGCGTTTCACGTTGACTTTAGAGCACAGACGTCATGCAGACAGACAGACACACACACACACACACACACAACATCCCGTAAGAGGTAAACTTGTGACTTGGGTTTAATCTCTGTCGCTGTCCTGTTCTCTGAGTCTCACAGCAGTTCATTCGTGCGTCTGAATGATTGCTCCTTCATTCAGATTACTGTATGTACACGTATACCAGCATTGTGTCTGAAGCAAAAATAATATTGTCTGTCTGTATATATATATATATATATTTATATTTATATAGCGAGAGAAAGAGATTCATAAATATTTGACCTTTGATTCTATAGACTATGTACAGGTGTTTGCAGCGGAGGGTGAACAGCATTCACACATGCTAATACTTACAGCAGAGTTTGTGAATTATTATCTATAACACGACAGCCTTCGTTCGGTCAGTACAGGGCTCCCAAAGACATGGGAAACCTGGGAAAATCAGGGAATTTTAACCCTCGGATGCATGACGTCTGCTAGATGAGACATTTGAACCATTCGGGGAGGGATAGATGATGACTTGTGAGGTGAATATCTACAATATCTTCAGTGCTCTCTCAAAATACATCTTTACATTTATTCCTGTTTCAGAACTAGAACCAAACCTTTTCGCTTCATGCATCAAAGGGTTAAAACGTGATTTTTGAACATATTTTTAACGGACAGTATTTCATTTTTAAAACATTTGAATGATTTTGATTTTAGAACTTGTTATCCGGGAATAACTGGAGAAGTCATGGATTCATTCAACACGTTCAGTAAATACAGCGGTATATTACATTAAACAACTTTAAATCAGTTTTAATTTGATATTTTCTGTGATCCGCAGGGTCTCGGCTCACGTTTGTGCACAATATTACTCGACACGGCACCTTAAAAAAAATCGACATTTCTCAAAAATAAAAATCCTGAAAAGGTCAGTGAGATTTTTTTTCTTCTTTTATTCAGCAAGGATGCATTAAAATGATCAAGTAAAGACATTTATAATGTTACAAAATTATTCTATTTCAAATTAATGCTGTTCTTTTGAACTCTCTAGTCACTAAAGAATCCTGAGAAATAAAATGTATTATGTTCTCACCACTGATAATAATCATAACTGTGTGTTGATGATCAGATCCTCACATGAGAATGATCAGTGAAGGGTCATGTGACACTGAAGACTGGAGTAATGATGATAAACTCAGCTTTGATCACAGGAATAAATCACACTTTACTATATATTCACACAGAGAACAGATGATCTACACTGGAGGAGTATTACACTGATCTACTGGAGTTATGAGCAGATTAATGCAGCCTTGGTGAGCAGAAGAGACTCAAAAACATCTTACTGACCTCAAACTTCTGATACATCGGCCTCTAACACACAATCTCCCTCGCGTCAGTCGCTGTACGACCCCAGCGAGAGCCTGAAATCTCCGTAATCACGTGGACGGATCTCCTCAGACCCTCCGAGAGTTTCACCCAAACGTACGTTACACGAACTTCAAGGCAAAAGTGCAAGAACTCAGATAAGGCAAATAGAAAACAGACAACACGGAAAACCGTAAAAACATAAAAACAAACGATGTCCCGACGTCTGTCCAGACCCGGGTTAATGTGGAGCTGCGGATCACAGGAGCCGTGTACTATACAACCTCATTTGTGCGGTAAAGGATTGTGGGAACTCCCAGGGGTCATAGGGCGGTGCTCTCCGTCTCCTCCTCCGAATCCAGCAGAGACACAGAGTTCCTGTAGGGGCCGCCAGATCTCCCGTCCAGCTCGGCGCTTATTATGGGAACGTCCAAATCATACCACAAGTCTGGAGGGAAAACACACCGGACACTGAGTCAACAGAGCACAGAAGATGATGGCCTCAATAACATCCATTAGTACGTGGTTTGGAGATGTTTTTGTGACCCAAAAGGTGTAAATGATAGAATAATGATTTGTGTTAAATATGCTTCATACACTAGCGCTCACAGGTTTGGGGTCGGTAAGATTTCTTAATGTCTCTTCCGCTCACCAAAGCTGCATTTATTTGATCAAAAATACTGTGAAAAATTGTGAAATATTATTTTAATGTTTTCTATGGGAATACGTAAAGGTGGTAGGGGCTGTACTTCTTGATTTACAGAAAGCATTTGATACTGTAAACCATAAGAACCTTTTGCATAAATTACTCAATGTAAATTTTTCGATAGATTTTGTCAATTTAATCAAACCTCAGCTTTCTTCCCGTTCACAGTTAGTAAAAACGGATCATTTTAAATCTAGTTCATGACGTCTGTCAGCTGGTGTTCCCCAAGGGTCCATACTGGGCCCAGTTCTCTCCAGCGGGTATATTAATGATTTACCCGAGGTGTGTCGAGGATATTACATCCTGATGTACGCTGACGTCTGTATGTTCTTTCCTAAAGGACACGGTGCTGATTTCGGGAGAGAGACCTACATCTGGACCCCTGTCATATTTCACCATTGTCATATTTTAAATAAGAATAACTTGCTTAGCTGGGAAAACCTCATTAAGTTTAAACATTTTTGTTTGTGATGTCTCATTGAAGTATCATTTTAAGACATGCACTGTAAAAAAATCCAACTCACACAAATGTTGACTAATGATTATGTTTTAGTTAACTGGACAATTAAATGCAAAGAAGTAACCTAACTAACCTAGCATTAATTGTGAATTTGATTTGAAGTTAACAAGCATACAAGTTCCAACAAGTTAACGATGCATTCTGGGTGCATCATGCTAAACTCATCCATGCCTCCCAGAATGCACTGCGGCATGAAGCATGTCCCCACTGTTGAGATTCATAGGCTGATTCTTGATGTCTGTGGGAGTCGACCTCACAGGAGGTCAAAGTGCTTAGTGTGCAATCTGTTTTAAACCTTACTCAGCTGTTCTGATTAAATGCGTATATTAAACTCATATTGTATGATTATATTCTTATCGTCGAGCAGCCGACGGCATCTGATTGTGTTTTCTCAGTTACAGCATCCAGAGACACACTCACATTAAAAGTCATCAAACTGCCCAAGCAAACACTGATCACCACGATGGTTGTCAACGCACAATCAAAAAACTATAAAAACTCAATCAGCTGCACAAAAGATCTTAAATTGGGAGACACGTGACCGTACTCAGTTAATTGAGTTAAGCGAACTACTTTGTTTAAAAGTTGAGTAAACTCAAAAAAGCTGTGCAGCAAGAGGCCTTACAATTTTAAGTTATGTCAACTATTCTTTTTTTACAGTGTGGCTTCTTCATGATCAACAATGTGAACATTAATGTTGCTTTTGATAAATTGAATGCAATGCATTTCTTTAAAAATAATCTTGCCGACCCCAAACTTCTAAACCTTCTAAAATACTGCAAACGTGAAATTCCCTTTAAACAACTTCTCAGAATTGTTATTTGCACCAAAACTGATCATTCTGTCATCATTTACTCACAATCATGTTGTTCAAACCTGTATGATGATGTTATTATTTTTTCAGTGGAACATAAGTATATTCACGCAGCTCAGAGTGACTATGATACTATCACACTGTAGGACTCGTGCACTATATTCCCAGTCATCTGGAGTCATGTGATGCTCTGTGTGAAACTGATGCATCGCGAAGAAACTGCGATATAATATTCAAGGTGCTTCTATTGTAATTGCATGAATCTTCAGAGCTGGTTTTGCCCTTTTGGGTCAGAGTTGATGAAACCGGGTTGAGCAGGGAACAGCGGAGGGTGTGTGTGTTGATGAAGCGAACACACATGTGAGATGGCAGCACTGGGTGAGTGTGTGGACGGATCACAGGGACACGCGAGAGCCATGCGGGGCAGGAGCAGGACAGCGCCATGCGTTAGTGAATGACGGCGGGTGAGTTTACACACACACACACACACACACACACACACACACACACACACACACACACACACACACACACACACACACACACACTCACACACACACACACACACACACACACACACACAC
>JAGHMJ010000029.1:2520381-2550381 GCA_018749465.1 Paracanthobrama guichenoti
AGAATGGCTCTAAATTTGTATGAAACTGCAGTTTTTTTCTTTGTTTTTGTTTTTTTCAAACTGCGGTAATCCACAAATACTATGGAGAGAGTTTTGAACCCAGAGCATTCCTTTAAAATATTCATGATACACACACAGCAGTGAATAAAACACAAGGCCTGTCTGATTGGTTTATCTACTGATGACATGAGCTAAACATGAGTCTCGTGTCACACATACATGTGCATTCTGACATATCTAGGATCATAAAGTAATATATAATCAGGATTCACAGTGTCAGCATAATGAAGAGAAAAGATATGAAGGACTAGTTCAAGCAGAGAATAATGACTTATCATACAGGTTTGGAATAACATGAGATCATAACTGAATTATATTAATATTCATGATGTCCTCTTCTAGCTGAAATGAAATGGGCAGCAGTCATGTGACCTCACAGCATTACGTCATGTGCTCTGTATTCCTATTGGTCATCTCTGTCTACCTGGTCCTATCGCTGCAGATGGGGGGCGGAGTCTGTGAGGGGGAGGTGGAGAGATCGGCCGCTTGCTCGGGGTTCAGCGAATCAAAGGGCGGCGCGGGCGGCTGAACGCTGGGAGGAGTCGACGAGCTCTTACGGGACGACGAGGAACCTCTCCGAGACACCCAGGAAGTGTCCATCACTCGCACTCCCATACTGCAACGGGGCAGACACACGGCCAATCAGATCCCTCGAAACAAGAGTATGTCAGCCTAGGAATGCACTACTGTTCAAAAGTTTGGGGTCAGTAAGATTTTTAAATATATTTAAATTCAGCAAGGATGCATTAACTTAATCAATAAAGACATTATATACAGTGGGTACGGAAAGTATTCAGACCCCCTTCAATTTTTCACTCTTTGTTATATTGCAGCCATTTGCTAAAATAATTTAAGTTCAATTTTTTTCTCATTAATGTACACACAGCACCCCATATTGACAGAAAAACACAGCATTGTTGACATTTTTTCAGATTTATTAAAAAAGAAAAACTGAAATATCACATGGTCCTAAGTATTCAGACCCTTTGCTGTGACACTCATATATTTAACTCAGGTGCTGGCCATTTCTTCTGATCATCCTTGAGATGGTTCTACACCTTCATCTGAGTCCAGCTGTGTTTGATTATACTGATTGAACTTGATTAGGAAAGCCACACACCTGTCTATATAAGACAGACCTTACAGCTCACAGTGCATGTCAGAGCAAATGAGAATCATGAGGTTTGGCCAGCCAAAATGAGCTATCGGGGGAGAAGAGCCTTGGTGAGAGAGGTAAAGAAGAACCCAAGAGCACTGTGGCTGAGCTCCAGAGATGCAGTCGGGAGAAAGTTGTAGAAAGTCAACCATCACTGCAGCCCTCCACCAGTCGGGGCTTTATGGCAGAGTGGCCTGACGGAAGCCTCTCCTCAGTGCAAGACACATGAAAGCCTGCATGGAGTTTGCTAAAAAACACCTGAAGGACTCCAAGATGGTGAGAAATAAGATTCTCTGGTCTGATGAGACCAAGAAAGAACTTTTTGGCCTTAATTCTAAGCGGTATGTGTGGAGAAAACCAGGCACTGCTCATCACCTGTCCAATACAGTCCCAACAGTGAAGCATGGTGGCGGCAGCATCATGCTGTGGGGGAGTTTCTCAGCTGCAGGGAGAGGACGACTGGTTGCAATCGAGGGAAAGATGAATGCATGAAGATGAAGACGAAAACCTTCTCCAGAGTGCTCAAGACCTCAAACTGGGCCGAAGGTTCACCTTTCAACAAGACAACGACCCTAAGCACACAGCTAAAGTAACAAAGGAGTGGCTTCACAACACGTGACTGTTCTTGAATGGCTCAGCCAGAGCCCTGACTTAAACCCAATTGAGCATCTCTGGAGAGACCTGAGAATGGCTGTCCACCAACGTTTACCATCCAACCTGACGGGAACTGGAGAGGATCTGCAAGGAGGAATGGCAGAGGATCCCCAAATCCAGGTGTGGAAAACTTGTTGCATCTTTCCTAAAAAGACTCATGGCTGTATTAGATCAAAAGGGTGCTTCTACTAAATACTGAGCAAAGGGTCTGAATACTTAGGGCCATGTGATATTTCAGTTTTTCTTTTTAATAAATCTGCAAAATGTCAACAATTCTGTGTTGTTCTGTCATTATGGGGTGTTGTGTGTACATTAATGAGAAAAAAAGAACTTAAATGATTTTAGCAAATGGCTGCAATATAACAAAGAGTGAAAAATTTAAGGGGTCTGAATACTTTCACTACCCACTGTATATTATATTAAATATTAAATTAAAAATTATTATATATATATATATATATATATATATATATATATATATATATATATATATATATATATATATATATATATATATATATATTTTCTTTAATTAAATATATATTTTTATTAATAATTCATTAATTCATATTAATAAATATGAACAAACGTAATAATAGTAATTAATTTTAGAAATATGAATTAATAACAATAATTAATTGATTGCAATTAAACAAATAGTAAATATAAAAAATATTAACTAATATTAACTAAATTACTCAAGGATGCTTTAAATTAATCAGAAGTGACAGTAAAGACATTATACATATTATATTATATTACATTATAATATATATATTTTAAAATTGTGTATGTATATATATATATATATACACATACACAATTTTAAAATATATATATATTTACATATATATTAATATTAATTGTTAATTACATTAATTATTTATTTGCGATTAATAATTAATTTCTATCAATAATTAATTGAATATAATTAAACAAATAGTAAATATTAAAAATATGAACTAATTATAACAAAATTACTCAAGGATGCATAAAATTAATCAAAAGTGACAACATTTATAATGCTACAAAAGATTCTATTTCAGATAAACGCTGTGCTTTTGAACTTTCTATTCATCAAAGAATCCTGAAAAATTAAATATATGACACAGAAATATGAACTGTTTTCAACACTGATAATAATCATAAATGTTTCCTCATCTGAGAATGATCAGTAAAGGATCATGTGACACTGAAGACTGGAGTAATGATGATAAACTCAGCTTTGATCACAGGAATAAATCACACTTTACTGTATATTCACACAGAGAACAGATGATCTACACTGGAGGAATATTACACTGATCTACTGGAGTTATGAGCAGATTCATGAGCAGGAGAGAGTCTTTTAAAAACGTACCACCGCAAACTAATTGTAATATGCCATAATTCATATCACTCATAAAACATTGATGTTCTTTATCAACGTTCCTCATAAGCTGCCAGGAAGAAACACAACAGAATGAGCATGTTTGCAGGAAACCAGGAAAGACTGACACAACAGGAAGAGACAGAAGCGTCACCGTACCTTTGAATCTTCCTAATGCTGCATTAGTGGAGTAAAAGCAGAAGAATGAGTGATTCAAACCCGCAGCAGTGAGGAGAGGACACTTTACACACACACACACACACACACACACACAAACACATTGAACGGACCCGTCTTTCTTGTAGAACTCCAGCATCATGTTGTCGGTGGCGACGCTGAGGGGTCGCCTGCCCTGGTCCGGCTGTCTGCGCTCTGATTGGTCCATGTCAGGGGACGGCATGGAGCTGTAGTTGGCGTTGTGATTGGTGTGGACGGGGCTGCCATAGTTGCCCGTGACATTGAACTCGATCTCTGCGAACACAGAAGCGTTTTTCATTGGGCAATGTATGTTATATAATTCAGACATGCACTATATTGCCAAAAGTTTTGTGACGCCTGCCTTTACATGCATATGATCTTTAATGCCATCCCATTCTTAATCCGTAGGGTTTAATATGGAGTCGGCCCACCCTTTGCAGCTCTAACAGTTTCAGCTCTTCTGGGAAGGCTTTCCACAAGGTTTAGGAGTGTGTTTATGGGAATTTTTGCCCATTCTTCTAGAAGCGCATTTGTGAGGTCAGGCACTGATGTTGGACGAGAAGGCCTGGCTCGCAGTCTCCGCTCTAATTCATCCCAAAGGTGTTCTATCGGGATGAGGTCAGGACTCTGTGCAGGCCAGTCAAGTTCCTCCACACCAAACTCGCTCATCCATGTCTTTATGGACCGACGCTTTGTGCACTGGAGCGCAGTCATGTTGGGACAGGAAGGGGCCGTCCCCAAACTGTTCCCACAAAGTTGGGAGCATGAAATTGTCCAAAATGTCTTGGTATGCTGAAGCATTAAGAGTTCCTTTCACTGGAACTAAGGGGCCAAGCCCAACCCCTGAAAAACAACCCCACCCCATAATCCCCTCCACCAAACTTTACACTTGGCACAATGCAGTCAGGCAAGTCCCGTTCTCCTGGCAACCGCCAAACCCAGACTCGTCCATGGGATTGTCAGACAGAGAAGCGTGATCGGTCACTCAGAGAACCCGTCTCCACTGCTCTAGAGTCCAGTGGCGCCGTGCTTTACTCCACTGCATCCCACGCTTTGCATTGCACTTGGTGATGTAAGGCTTGGATGAGCTCCTCGGCCATGGAAACCCATTCCATGAAGCTCTCTACGCACTGTTCTTGAGCTCATCTGAAGGCCACAGAAGTTTGGAGGTCTGGAGCTATTGACTCTGCAGAAAGTTGGTGACTTCTGCGCACTGTGACCCTCAGCATGCGCTGACCCCGCTCTGTGATTTTACCACTTCGTGGCTGAGTTGCTGTTGTCCCCAATCGCTTCCACTTTGTTATAATCCCACTAACAGTTGAGCGTGGAATATTTAGTAGTGAGGAAATGTCAGGAATGGACTTATTGCACAGGTGGCAACCTATCACGGTACCACGCTTGAGTTCACTGAGCTCCTGAGAGCGAGCCATTCTTTCACAAATGTGTGTAGAAGCGTCTGCATGCCTTTTGGCAATATAGTGTATACACAGTGATATTTAACACGTCTGTAATAATAACCGAGCTTCATGGTCTTGTTATCTATTACAGCACTCGGTGTATCTCACCTCCAGGGAAGAACCAATCAGCATGCTGGATAATCGGCTCAATGATCCCGACTATCTGCAGCGAGACTGTGGTCATCATCTCTGTGATGTTCCTGAGATAAACCACACAGACGAGTGAGAAGAGAAGTGTGTGTCTGTAAATATGCTGAAGGTGTGTGAAGAAGCGCCGCCCGCTCACCCGTCCGCTCGCGCCCACAGCAGGTTCGGCCCCAGGACGATCGCAATGTTTCCTGGGCTCATCTTATTGTAATCTTGATACTCGTTCAGCTTGGCAAGAAATTTAATCAAATACCTGGAAATGAAACCGTGAAACATGACAGCAAACACACAGTTTATTAAACTTATGATAAATTAGTAAAAAAAGAAGATATATACCCAAGTATACAGTTTATTGTGAAATGTCAAAAATGTGTTTGAGAGTGTGGGTGTGTGTGTGTGTGCGTGCGTGTGTGAGTGTGTGTGTGTGTGTGTGTGTGTGTGTGTGTGTGTGTGTGTGTGTGTGTGTGAGGGTGTGTGAGAGGGTGTGTGAGAGGGTGTGTGAGAGGGTGTGTGAGAGAGTGTGTGTGTGAGTGTGTTTGAGAGTGTGTGTGTGTGTGTGTGTGTGTGAGAGTGTGTGTGAGTGTGTTTGAGAGAGTGTGTGTGTGTGAGAGAGGTGTGTGAGAGAGTGTGTGTGTGAGTGTGTTTGAGAGTGTGTGTGTGTGTGTGAGTGTGTGTGTGAGAGTGTGTGTGTGTGTGTGAGAGTGCACGTGTGAGAAAGTGTATGTGTGAGAGAGAGAATTTATATATACACACACATACTGTATATTATATATTTACAAACTTTGTTAGATGCGATTAATCGGTTCAACAGCACTAAATATATAAAAATCTTATACACTCACCTAAAGGATTATTAGGAACACCTGTTCAATTTCTCATTAATGCAATTATCTAATCAACCAATCACATGGCAGTTGCTTCAATGCATTTAGGGGTGTGGTCCTGGTCAAGACAATCTCCTGAACTCCAAACTGAATGTCAGAATGGGAAAGAAAGGTGATTTAAGCAATTTTGAGCGTGGTATGGTTGTTGGTGCCAGACGGGCCAGTCTGAGTATTTCACAATCTGCTCAGTTACTGGGATTTTCACACACAACCATTTCTAGGGTTTACAAAGAATGGTGTGAAAAGGGAAAAACATCCAGTATGCGGCAGTCCTGTGGGCGAAAATGCCTTGTTGATGCTAGAGGTCAGAGGAGAATGGGCCGACTGATTCAAGCTGATAGAAGAGCAACTTTGACTGAAATAACCACTCGTTACAACCGAGGTATGCAGCAAAGCATTTGTGAAGCCACAACACGCACAACCTTGAGGCGGATGGGCTACAACAGCAGAAGACCCCACCGGGTACCACTCATCTCCACTACAAATAGGAAAAAGAGGCTACAATTTGCACGAGCTCACCAAAATTGGACAGTTGAAGACTGGAAAAATGTTGCCTGGTCTGATGAGTCTCGATTTCTGTTGAGACATTCAGATGGTAGAGTCAGAATTTGGCGTAAACAGAATGAGAACATGGATCCATCATGCCTTGTTACCACTGTGCAGGCTGGTGGTGGTGGTGTAATGGTGTGGGGATGTTTTCTTGGCACACTTTAGGCCCCTTTAGTGCCAATTGGGCATCGTTTAAATGCCACGGCCTACCTGAGCATTGTTTCTGACCATGTCCATCCCTTTATGACCACCATGTACCCATTCTCTGATGGCTACTTCCAGCAGGATAATGCACCATGTCACAAAGCTTGAATCATTTCAAATTGGTTTCTTGAACATGACAATGAGTTCACTGTACTAAAATGGCCCCCACAGTCACCAGATCTCAACCCAATAGAGCATCTTTGGGATGTGGTGGAACGGGAGCTTCGTGCCCTGGATGTGCATCCCACAAATCTCCATCAACTGCAAGATGCTATCCTATCAATATGGGCCAACATTTCTAAAGAATGCTTTCAGCACCTTGTTGAATCAATGCCACGTAGAATTAAGGCAGTTCTGAAGGCGAAAGGGGGTCAAACACAGTATTAGTGTGTGTTCCTAATAATCCTGACAGGTGAGTGTATATATTATATATCATATAATATATTAAAAGATAAATACATACGATTATTAAATGTAAAAACATTATATAATATGTAAAGTGTGCATTATTCAAAAAAAAGTTCAAAGTTATAGACTAATATACTAAATAAATAACTGTGGGATCTTTGGACTCACTTGAAGTTGTTGCTGTTTGCAGTGGGCAGCCTCTCACAGGTGGATAACAGCGCCTGCAGACGCTTGTCCTGATCCACAATACTAACACACACACACACACACACTCCTGAATAACTCCACCAGAACACCAACCATCAGAAACCAAATGTTCTTGATGATTACTGACTCACTTTGATGCCTGAATCCACTCCTCATACAGGTCAAAGGTCAGCAGGGGCTCGGGCAGCTCGCGCAGGTATGATTTCAGAGCGCCTGAAACGGTCACAGAAACACATTGAGCCGCGGTCAGGAGCAGCTGATGCTTCAGAATGAGCCGAGGGGAATCTCACCTGCAATAGCGTGCGGATCTGCGGAATATTCCTGAAAGTCCAGCACGCCGCAGTCCAATGATGCCTTCAGCTTCTTCAGCTTCGAGGCAGACGGAGCGACTCGGAACAAACCCTGACACACACACACACACACACACACACATACACACACACATAAAAAAATGTCCCTTTTTTATACAATTATATGAATGCACACAACAATTAACACATTCTTTTTTTTAATCAAACGGATGAAGTGTCCTCAGTCTGCTGGCAAAGGGCCAGAATTTAAGTCTGTTTGTTTTTGTAATAAACAATTGGTTCTATTAAGTAATGACGGCCAATAATTTGAATCCGGGCCTTTTTTTCTGATGTGTAGGCTATATAATAATCGCCTAATATAGCATTAACACTACTTTAATGCAGCAAAGATATTGCACAGCAGCAATATCATCTCATCTGAGCTGCCATTGGTCTGTCACCGCTCGTCAACGTCAAAGTATTTAAGATGACTTTATGTTCAGTGAAGGTGCTGAGTGCGAATCCAGATAAGATGTAAGCAGCTAAACTAAACATTTCATATTTGACAGCTGTTTTATGATTGACAAAAATAAATCACGCAAACTAATACAATTTTGTGTAATTTTGCCATTTTGAATTGAAAATAGGCCTAATTTACGTGATTCATGTAATGTAATAATTAGCAACTGTCAATGTGACAAGAAACATTAACGCTTTCTTCATACAAGGCATAAGATTAATAATGAATGTGTACATATTGTGAATTAATTAAATAAAACATTTTATTTGTTTACATGCATGTTGTGCATTATATATAATAATGTAATATATATAAGTTAAATATAAAAATCATTAAATGTAAAAAATATTTTTTTATTATTTAATTTGAGATATATGTATAAACAAATCAACTTAAATAATAAAAATGTCAAATAAAAAATAGCATGAAAAATATAATTAATTAAGTCATAAAATGCACAAATTAAAATAATTTTATGATAAAACAAAAATATGAAATGTTATGTTTACCTGAATGTCGTGTGAATCATAACTGGCATCATATAATTGTGAACATGCCAATGTGAACTTTAATTATTAAAATATTATTGTAAAATAAAATATTTTAGCACAAAGCCTTTGACTATCCTTGGATCAATGAATTGACCAATCAGCATCCAGGGCCACAACTACCTGCTTTATTATATCAGGCAGACAGGTCGAATGAAACTCATAGAGTGTAATGACGGTCACCTCCTCCTGCAGGCCGCAGTCCAGCAGGACGGTCACACACGCTTCGATGGGGAAGGCGATCTCTCTCCCGCTCAGACTCAGGTGATCCTCCAGCGGCTTCCCGTAGCACGGCTTCTCCACCCACGACTCTGAACACAAACCACTTAGGGCTTATTGTAATATTACAATACATCATGATATTAAAAGAGATCTGATGTCATATCTAAGACTGAATGCTGTAGGGCTGCACAATTCGAGATTACGGACACAATTACACAAAAGAAAAAGTCCACGTACATTATTCTGTGTGCTTAAGATGAGGTTTTTCCACAGGTTATCTTAAGTTCTGTTGTTTTAGTATAACATTATAATACCATGCATATTTTTACTTGACATTTGAGGTTTAATGCTATAGAAAAGCTAGAAGAGTTTTTCAGCTTGTTTATTCTGATATATATATAAGAATAAGGCAGGCAGTCGCTACAAACAATGGCATAAAACCATTCAAAACATCATTCAATGTAAATTGTGATTAATTGTAATTAATAATATTGAAATATTGACAATTTCAAGGGAATAATCGACAATTATTATTTTTGTCATAATCGTACAGCCCTAGAATGCTGTATGATTCATTTGAATTATTGTAATGAATAAATAAAATTATTATTAAATATTATTACATATTTTTGTATTTATATTATAATTATTAATATATAATTCATATGATATGTTTTTAAAGTCATTTATTTTAAAAAATAATATTAAAATAATTTTATAAAACATTTAACATTTTAAAATAATATATATTATCAAATACAAATACACAAAAATGTTTAAAAAACACAAAATATGAAATATTTTACATTAGTACAATTTCTTATTTTGTTTATTATATATATATATATATATATATATATATATATATATATATATATATATATATATTAGCCCTTTAACGATCATGTTGTGCTAATAATTAATTATCATATAAATAATAAAATGTAATTAATATTTAATTTAGTTGGATTAAATGTATTATACACTCACCTGTCAGGATTATTAGGAACACCACACTAATACTGTGTTTGACCCCTTTCTCCTTCAGAACTGCCTTAATTCTACGTGGCATTGATTCAACAAGGTGCTGAAAGCATTCTTTAGAAATGTTGGCCCATATTGATAGGATAGCATCTTGCAGTTGATGGAGATTTGTGGGATGCACATCCAGGGCACGAAGCTCCCGTTCCACCACATCCCAAAGATGCTCTATTGGGTTGAGATCTGGTGACTGTGGGGGCCATTTTAGTACAGTGAACTCATTGTCATGTTCAAGAAACCAATTTGAAATGATTGGAGCTTTGTGACATGGTGCATTATCCTGCTGGAAGTAGCCATCAGAGAATGGGTACATGGTGGTCATAAAGGGATGGACATGGTCAGAAACAATGCTCAGGTAGGCCGTGGCATTTAAACGATGCCCAATTGGCACTAAGGGGCCTAAAGTGTGCCAAGAAAACATCCCCACACCATTACACCACCACCACCAGCCTGCACAGTGGTAACAAGGCATGATGGATCCATGTTCTCATTCTGTTTACGCCAAATTCTGACTCTACCATCTGAATGTCTCAACAGAAATCGAGACTCATCAGACCAGGCAACATTTTTCCAGTCTTCAACTGTCCAATTTTGGTGAGCTCGTGCAAATTGTAGCCTCTTTTTCCTATTTGTAGTGGAGATGAGTGGTACCGGTGGGGTCTTCTGCTGTTGTAGCCCATCCGCCTCAAGGTTGTGCGTGTTGTGGCTTCACAAATGCTTTGCTGCATACCTCGGTTGTAACGAGTGGTTATTTCAGTCAAAGTTGCTCTTCTATCAGCTTGAATCAGTCGGCCCATTCTCCTCTGACCTCTAGCATCAACAAGGCATTTTCGCCCACAGGACTGCCGCATACTGGATGTTTTTCCCTTTTCACACCATTCTTTGTAAACCCTAGAAATGGTTGTGCGTGAAAATCCCAGTAACTGAGCAGATTGTGAAATACTCAGACCGGCCCGTCTGGCACCAACAACCATGCCACGCTCAAAATTGCTTAAATCACCTTTCTTTCCCATTCTGACATTCAGTTTGGAGTTCAGGAGATTGTCTTGACCAGGACCACACCCCTAAATGCATTGAAGCAACTGCCATGTGATTGGTTGATTAGATAATTGCATTCATGAGAAATTGAACAGGTGTTCCTAATACTCCTTTAGGTGAGTATATATATATATATATATATATATATATATATATATATATATATATATATATATATATATAAAACAATTATATTTAATATAATATAGTTTATTATAATATAATTTAATTTTTATATTATATTATATAATAATTATTATAATTATTATTCTAATTAATATTATGATTCCCCTTCTTCTCTTTACCACACCAGAAAAGGAAAAACAACATTGTGCATGTGATGGCATATTTCTGGATGCCAAAAATAATGAATATTATATTGAGCAGCCCTAAAACAAGAAGACGAATCCTGACCACAATCACAGTTTTTATCTGATAAACACATCCAGGTTTTTTCAGTTGATGGTTTCTGACGTTCGCTGAAGAGTGTGTGAGTGAGTGTGTGATGATCCTCACCCTGTTGAGCTTTGATCTGAGGGAGAACGTTCTGGAGCAACTCCAAAGACTTCCTGTGGTACTCCGCCTGGACCTCGATCAGCTGAACACACCACAGACAGACGTTAATGATCACACGGGAGGCTGTTCCAATCTAAACCAGTAACACTCTCTCACCGTCTGGAAGTAGTTTGCATAGTCCATTTCTTTGGCGACGAAACTATACATGTCGGCTGAGAGCTGATCCTGAAAAACATAAAAAATGTATGAAATAATGTGATGTGCTGAGAGAGAGAGGCTGATAAGCTCCACCCACTCTACAGATCTCCATGCGATTGGCCGCCTCCTCCATCTCCTCCCTGAGGGCGTCAGCTTTGGCCCCGGTTGGCGTTTCCTTATTAGACAGAGTTGAAGATTTGGAGGACTGATGCCACCTGCAGTCAGGAGGAGAGAACGGCGTGTTAAAAATAATAATAACTGAACATCACTGCATAAACATGCAAGTTTCAAATGATTATAATTGCATTTTGCATTTCTTTTTCTTTTAAGGGTGTGATATAAACCATAAATTAATCTGCAGTGATTATGAAGAAGCATCTGACCGTGTGCGAGCTGAGTCCATGTCCAGCACCAGTTTGGCTAAATGTTTCCTTTGCTTTTGAATGTTGGGAATCTCAACCTTTGAGTTAACAAAAGAAAAAATCATCAGACATCAGAAAGAACGCAGATCAGTCTTATTGCTTTCATGTTCATTGTTCAACTTATTATTTTGAGTCAAGCTCACACAAGAAGAAAAAGAAGTTTTATTTATATAGCTTTCCAGAGCTCAAGGCCGCTTTACATAGTGTTAGACGGTACATTTGTCCACATACACAATACAAGCACAGGGCTTATATAGCCATATTATTCAAAATACAAATTAAATAGGTTTATCTTTAATTGTGTCTTGAAGGTAGACAGAGATGAGACACACGCTCAGATGCTCACACTCACACACACACTCACACTCACTCACACATACTCACACATACTCACACGCACACGCACTCGCACACGCACACGCACACGCTCACGCACACTCACACTCACACACACACACTAACACACTAACACTCACACACACTCACCACACACACACTCACCACTCACACACTCACCACTCACACACTCACCACTCCACACACACTCACACTCACTCACTCACTCACACACACACACTAACACTCACTCACTCACACACACACACTAACACACTAACACTCACACACACTCACCACACACACACTCACCACTCACACACTCACCACTCACACACTCACCACTCACACACACTCACACTCACTCACTCACTCACACACACACACACACACTAACACTCACACTCACCACAGATTAAATAGGTTTATCTTTAATTGTCTTGAAGGTAGACAGAGATGAGACACGCTCACATGCTCACACACACACTCACACATACTCACACGCACACACTCACTCACACACACACTAACACTCACACTCACTCACACACACCACACACACACACACACACACTAACACTCACACACACACACACTAACACACACACACACACACACACACACACACACACACTCACACACACACACACACACACACACACACACACACACACACACACTAACACTAACACTCACACTAACACTCACACTCACCACACACACACACACACTAACACTCACACTAACACTCACACACACACACACACACTCACACACACACTAACACTCACACACACACACACACACACACACACACACACTCACCACACACACACACTCACTCACTCAAACACTCACACACTCACTCACACACACTCACTCACACACACACACACACACACACACACACACACACACACACACACACACACACACACACACACACACACACACACACACACACACACACACACTAACACACCAACACTTTCACACACACTCACCTCAGAGAGTGTGTAGAGCGGATCCACAACGTCTCGCTCGATCTGGAGTTCGAAGAGCTGGAGTTCTTGAGCGAGTTTGTCTTGTGTCTCTCCACAGATCTTCAGCATCTTTCTGCACAAACACATTCAGAATAAACACTACAATACACAGATGAGATCATTTAAAGTGCCCCTGTTACTGTTTGTATCACTGTGTGTCAAGAGCTCAGATTCAAATATGATAATGAGCGCTTGCTTTCTGACCAATCACAGCAGAACAGCTCACAGAGAGGCGGGGTTTAGAGAGACTGAATCCTTGATTGAAGCGTTTCAGACACTGAGAGAAAAGAGCTGATGCTGCAGTGGAGATTAGGAGAAAATTAAAGTGTTTTTGACCTTGAATGCATGTAAACCTGTGCTAGGAGATGCCAGAGCAACATTAGCATAACAGGGGCACTTTAAGCACTTTAAGTACCATCTTATTGTCAGAGTTTGAGAATCGCTCTCTCACCCCAGCAGAGAATCATCACCCAGAACAGCGGCTCCTTCCACCAGACACTGAGCCAGAGACGTCAGAGGAAGCTTCTTCTGCTCGGAAACACACACACACACACACACACACACACACACACACACACACACACACACACACACACACACACACGTGCATTCTTTTTCTTACCATTTTGGCTGATAAAAATACACCATGATATACATGTTTTATGGTAATTTTATTGAAAAAAACTCCACAATGGTCCTCACAACAATTTCCAAAGTAGAAGTAGATAACTCACAAAAGTGATACAGTTTGTTTGCATTTTGATTTTATTTAAACAGTCATGAACATTGTAATGAAGGAATGAATGAATGAATGAACAAATAATTGAGCATGAAAAGGTGCAGAACACATTTAAACCCAAAACCAGAGTCGCATTTATAGAAAATATGAAAAAAAAGTTCATTCCAAAATGAGAATCAAAACTACACTATGTTTTATCTAAACTATATTGCCAAAAGTATTGTGCCGCCCCTCCAAATCCCTGAGTTCAGGTGTTCAATCCCTTCATGGCCACAGGTGTATAAATCAAGCACTAGGCATGCAGACGCTTCTACACACATTTGTGAAAGAATGGGTCGCTCTCAGGAGCTCAGTGAACTCAAGCGTGGGACCGTGATAGGTTGCCACCTGTGCAATAAGTCCATTCCTGACATTTCCTCACTACTAAATATTCCACGCTCAACTGTTAGTGGGATTATAACAAAGTGGAAGCGATTGGGAACAACAGCAACTCAGCCACGAAGTGGTAAAATCACAGAGCGGGGTCAGCGCATGCTGAGGGTCACAGTGCGCAGAAGTCACCAACTTTCTGCAGAGTCAATAGCTCCAGACCTCCAAACTTCTGTGGCCTTCAGATGAGCTCAAGAACAGTGCGTAGAGAGCTTCATGGAATGGGTTTCCATGGCCGAGCAGCTCATCCAAGCCTTACATCACCAAGTGCAATGCAAAGCGTGGGATGCAGTGGAGTAAAGCACGCCGCCACTGGACTCTAGAGCAGTGGAGACGTGTTCTCTGGAGTGACCAATCACGCTTCTCTGTCTGACAATCCCATGGACGAGTCTGGGTTTGGCGGTTGCCAGGAGAACGGGACTTGCCTGACTGCATTGTGCCAAGTGTAAAGTTTGGTGGAGGGGGGATTATGGGGTGGGGTTGTTTTACAGGGGTTGGGTTTGGCCCCTTAGTTCCAGTGAAAGGAACTCTTAATGTTTCAGCATACCAAGACATTTTGGACAATTTCATGCTCCCAACTTTGTGGGAACAGTTTGGGGACGGCCCCTTCCTGTCCCAACATGACTGCGCTCCAGTGCACAAAGCGTCGGTCCATAAAGACATGGATGAGCGAGTTTGGTGTGGAGGAACTTGACTGGCCTGCACAGAGTCCTGACCTCATCCCGATAGAACACCTTTGGGATGAATTAGAGCGGAGACTGTGAGCCAGGCCTTCTCGTCCAACATCAGTGCCTGACCTCACAAATGCGCTTCTAGAAGAATTGTCAAAAATTCCCATAAACACACTCCTAAACCTTGTGGAAAGCCTTCCCAGAAGAGCTGAAGCTGTTAGAGCTGCAAAGGGTGGGCCGACTCCATATTAAACCCTACAGATTAAGAATGGGATGGCATTAAAGCTCATGAGCATGTGAAGGCAGGCGTCACAAAACCTTTGGCAATATAGTGCATGTCTGTGAGAGTCAATGAGAGTCAGTTCTACAAAACCTAAAGTAAATTAAAGTCATCAAATTTCAGTAATAATCCTTGCTTTATTTCAAGAAATAATGATGATTTCGGGAAAAGAATCAGATGGTCAGTATCTTATGGATTCAGTGAATTTCAATTTCAATTTCAGTCAATTTAAATAACCTGTTAAATATTAAACTATTAAGCATTCATTTTTTTTGCACAAATGGTCTAGAGTCTAGAGTTCTATATAGAACCACATTGATTCTAAGATTGAGAAACTCATTAAATGAAGCGGCTCATGATGTGAACCAATCAGATGGGTCGTGACTTACTGACGGCGACCTGACGGACCGCTTGTCCACGTCCACACCCTGCTGACCCTGGAGACATGCGGTCAGCTTCTTGTGTGTGCTGTGAGACACCTGCTTAACGAGTTCCAGACGCTTCTCTACCTGCAAACACACACACACACACTCTCAGATATGAACACACACATCTAGAGTTCACACACATGGAGCCGCTCCACTGACCTGCAGCAGATCTTCACTCAGGACTTCTGTCTTCTCTGCCCTGGAGAGACACAGGAAACACTCATTAGTGTGTGTGTGTGTGTGTGTGTGTGTGTGTGTGTGTGTGTGTGTGTGTGTGTGTGTGTGTGTGTGTGTGTGTGTGTGTGTGTGTGTGTTGTGTGTGTGTGTGTGAACACAAATCATCATGTCAGACGGACCTGAATCAAAACTAATATTTACACAGAGAGTGAATGAGCGAAAGAGCAAGGAGCTGACGCATCTCAGACACACGCCTGATAACGCTTTATCACATGATCAAAATAATCACAAGTCATTCTGTCCAGTTCACGTCAGGTCAGGTTAGGAATTGTGGGTAAATCACACTAAAACATGTAAACAACCTGTTTGGAGCCACATGATCAAAATCAAATTGTATCAAATAAAGACATTGAAACATTTTACATAAATACATTTGTCAATCAAAATTTACGTTCTAACAGTGAGAATTATGAGGATAATGTGCATAATTGTCATGAAAACACAAAACACTCTAAAACAGGCTTTATTTTCTTTATACAAAATATGATTACTTGTTTTTTTCTTTTTATGTCGGGCTGATATTCATGACATTCACATCTTCAAAAAGACACTCTGAGCTTAAAACTGATCATCAGCCACACACACACACACACACACACATATACGCACACACATGTGCACACACACGCACCCACAGATCAAACACAGCACAAAAGAATATTGATCAAATGCATTGATCATGTGAGATAAAACAGTAATATCAAGCGTCTTACTCAGGAGGAGCTTTCCTCTTACGCCGAGTGGAGATGTGAAGCTTTCTCTTCCACAGAGCCATGATGAGCACAGACTGACAGACGACAGGAGACTGAGCCATCAGGAATGAGACCAGACCGGCAGGTACGACAAGCACTAGTGTAAACTCACCGTTTCTCTTTCTGACATGCACACACAGACACACACACACACACACACACAAACACACTCTCACTCACACACACACAGACACACACACACATTGTGTTTTCATGTTTTATGGGGACATTCCATAGGTGTAATGGTTTTTATACTGTACAAACCGTATTTTCTATCCCCCTACACTGCCCCTACCCCTAAACCTACCCATCACACACACACACACACACACACACACACACACACACACACACACACACACACACACACACAGTCACACACATGCATGTGCACAGACGCACGCGCACACGCACACACACACGCACGCGCACACACACACACGCACACACGCGCACACACACACACTCACTCATATAAATATATATATATATATATATATATATACACTCACCTAAAGGATTATTAGGAACATACTAATACTGTGTTTGACCCCCTTTCGCCTTCAGAACTGCCTTAATTCTACGTGGCATTGATTCAACAAGGTGCTGAAAGCATTCTTTAGAAATGTTGGCCCATATTGATAGGATAGCATCTTGCAGTTGATGGAGATTTGTGGGATGCACATCCAGGGCACGAAGCTCCCGTTCCACCACATCCCAAAGATGCTCTATTGGGTTGAGATCTGGTGACTGTGGGGGCCATTTTAGTACAGTGAACTCATTGTCATGTTCAAGAAACCAATTTGAAATGATTGGAGCTTTGTGACATGGTGCATTATCCTGCTGGAAGTAGCCATCAGAGAATGGGTACATGGTGGTCATAAAGGGATGGACATGGTCAGAAACAATGTTCAGGTAGGCCGTGGCATTTAAACGATGCCCAATTGGCACTAAGGGGCCTAAAGTGTGCCAAGAAAACATCCCCCACACCATTACACCACCACCACCAGCCTGCACAGTGGTAACAAGGCATGATGGATCCATATTCTCATTCTGTTTACGCCAAATTCTGACTCTACCATCTGAATGTCTCAACAGAAATCGAGACTCATCAGACCAGGCAACATTTTTCCAGTCTTCAACTGTCCAATTTTGGTGAGCTCGTGCAAATTGTAGTCTCTTTTTCCTATTTGTAGTGGAGATGAGTGGTACCCGGTGGGGTCTTCTGCTGTTGTAGCCCATCCGCCTCAAGGTTGTACGTGTTGTGGCTTCACAAATGCTTTGCTGCATACCTCGGTTGTAACGAGTGGTTATTTCAGTCAAAGTTGCTCTTCTATCAGCTTGAATCAGTCGGCCCATTCTCCTCTGACCTCTAGCATCAACAAGGCATTTTCGCCCACAGGACTGCCGCATACTGGATGTTTTTCCCTTTTCACACCATTCTTTGTAAACCCTAGAAATGGTTGTGCGTGAAAATCCCAGTAACTGAGCAGATTGTGAAATACTCAGACCGGCCCGTCTGGCACCAACAACCATGCCACGCTCAAAATTGCTTAAATCACCTTTCTTTCCCATTCTGACATTCAGTTTGGAGTTCAGGAGATTGTCTTGACCAGGACCACACCCCTAAATGCATTGAAGCAACTGCCATGTGATTGGTTGATTAGATAATTGCATTAATGAGAAATTGAGCAGGTGTTCCTAATAATCATTTAGGTGAGTGTATACACATACATACACACACAACACATATTTTTGCATTTAATTTTCCCAATATTACAGTAAAACAGTGAAATATTCCTCCAGTGTAGATCAGCTGTTCTCTGTGTGAATATATAGTAAAGTGTGATTTATTCCTGTGATCAAAGCTGAGTTTATCATCATTACTCCAGTCTTCAGTGTCACATGATCCTTCACTAATCATTCTCATATGAGGATCTGATGATCAACACACATTTATGATTATCAGTGTTGACAATAGTTCATATTTTTGTAGAAACTGTGATACACTATTTTCAGGATTCTTTGATGAATAGAAAGTTCAAAAGATGTGTGTGTGTGTGTGTTTGTGATACTGTCTCACAGAGGTCATCAGCTCCCTAAAGCTGAGATAACACACACATCATGTTCTGTACTGCTCCTGTAGGCGGCGCACTGACGTCTCCCAGTAACTGAGTGACAGTGAATGAAAAGAATGAATGAATGAACAAACAGGTTGTGTGAGAACAGCAATGAAAAATCTTCACATGAGCAGCTGACACTGAGGATCAGAGGAAAATCAGTGAAATCTGTTCTGAGTCATAATTGAAGTTCTGAATTTAATTTATATATTGTTTAAATCTATCAATTCCAGCAATCAGTCCCTGAATCTAAAGAGAATCTGCCAATCAGAAAAGAGTTCTGGGTAGCTTTGACTTGCTAAGGGTTTTTAATCCATTTTGGCCTTCACCTCAACTAGTCTGACAATCTCTTGGATAACACACACACACACACACAGGTTTTCTTAGCTATCTTAATGGAACATAGCGGAGACACATAGCGTCATACATGTGTATGTTTAATACAAACAACTGTGTTCACCTCATGGACAGGAAATACAAGTTCCTAAAACACACACACACATAATACAGAATACACACACGATTAATCACATACAACACTGCAGGCACTCACACTCACACACAGACACAGACAGACAGACACACACACACACACACACACACACACTCTCTCTCTCTCTCTCTCTCTCTCTCACACACAATCAGTAATCCAGACAGCCTTGAACTGCTCCATAAGATCTAAATCCCTGATAGACACACACACACACTCACTCACATACACACTCACACACACTCTCACTCACTCACACACTCACACTCACTCACTCACTAACACACTCACACACTCACTCACACACTCATTCACTCACTCACTCATTCACTCACTCACTCACACACTCACTCACACACTCACTCACACTCTCACTCACACACACTCTCACTCACTCACTCACTCTCACACACACTCACTCACTCACTCACTCACACACTCACTCACATACACACACTCACACACTCTCACTCACTCACACACTCACACTCACTCACTCACTCACTAACACACTCACACACTCACTCACACACTCATTCACTCACTCACTCATTCACTCACTCACTCACACACTCACACACACTCACTCACTCACACTCACACTCATTCACTCACTCACTCATTCACTCACTCATTCACTCACTCACTCACTCACACACTCACTCACACTCTCACTCACACACTCACTCACTCACTCACTCACTCACTCACTCACTCACTCACTCACTCACTCACTCACTCACTCCTCCTCACTCACACACACACACACACACACACACACTCACACTCACTCACTCACTCACTCACTCACTCACTCACTCACTCACTCACTCACACACTCACTCACTCACTCACTCACACTCACTCACACACTCATTCACTCACTCATTCACTCACTCACTCACTCACTCACACACTCACTCACACACTCACTCACTCACTCACTCACTCACTCACACACTCATTCACTCACTCACTCACTCCTCACTCACTCACACACACACACATTCACTCACTCACTCACTCACACTCACTCACTCACTCATTCACTCACTCACTCACTCACACACTCACTCACTCACTCACTCATTCACTCACTCATTCACTCACTCATTCACTCACTCACTCACTCACTCACTCACTCACTCACACACACTCACAAAGTTTTGTTGTTTTTATATATAGCTAGTCTCTGCTGAAGTTAAGACATTAAACAAACACATAATCATCATAAACACGTCTGGATGATGGTGACTCCTGTAAAGCCTATAACATTTTACTGATCATGAAAATTAGTCCACATTTATGATCCTCCAACCATAAAAATGTTCCACCGCCTGACGCTCAAAGACGAAACAAACATTAGTCCAGCGATCAAACCAAGCAGATAATCAGCGCTGTGACACTAATGTTTGTTCAACTGCGGTACGATCATCAACAGAGTAATTTACTGTTGTTTAAAACATTTCCCTGACTTTTCCAGCCGTTCATGAGTACTGGGAAGTACAGCGGTTACACTCACACGCATTTCTAGCCAATTAGAGAAGAGTATAAAATGTAAGATTTTATTATTTTTCATGAATTTTCCTGACTTGGAAATCAGTCTTTCTACACCATTTGACTAATACATTTCCACACTACAAAAACAACATGTCTTTCATTAGTATTTTTGTCTTGATTTTGGAGTTAAAATATGGGGAAAATGTATTTGAGAAGCAACACTGCATGAGATACTAAGACTTGTGTGTATTTACTGCACTGGAAAAGCTTTCCATGTTTGAAGTGTAAACCAGCTAAAAACAGTTAAAGGTGCAGTAAGTGATTTCTTAGAAACACAGTTGATGTTTGAAATACACCCAAACAGACACACCTCTCCCTTCATTGCTCCACCCCCAAAATACATGAACATGCAATGCAAGAGTGGATGTCTCTTTATCATAGCTGAAGCACAGCAAAATAATGATCTGAAGCGAAGATGACGACACACCCCCTACTGCTGATTGGCTCTCTCTCCTCCCCCATCGTGAGTGGACACACCCCCTACTTCTGATTGGCTCCCTCTCTCTCCGTACCCATCATGAGTGGACACACCCCCTATTGATGTTTGACTCTCTCTCCTCCCCCATCATGAGTGGACACGCCACCTACTTCTGATTGGCTCCCTCTCTCTCCGCACCCATCATGAGTGGACACGTCCTTTACTGCTGATTGGCTTCCTCTCTCTCCTCCCCCATCATGAGTGGACACACCCCCTACTGCTGATTGGCTCCCTCTCTCTCCTCACCCATCATGAGTGGACACGCCCCCTACTTCTGATTGGCTCCCTCTCTCTCCACACCCATCATGAGTGGACACACCCCCTACTGCTGATTGGCTCCCTCTCTCTCCACACCCATCATGAGTGGACACACCCCCTACTGCTGATTGGCTCCCTCTCTCTCCTCCCTCCGCATGTGTGGACACGCCCCCCTACAGCTGATTTGCTCCCTGTCTCTCCTCCCCCATCATGAGTAGATGGCCCCCTACTGCTGATTGGCTACAAGTGTGTTGTGGTGTTCGGTCCGATCCACTTTCAACAGCATTTTTGAGAAATCACTTACTGCACCTTTAAAGGGGTCATGACATGGCTTTTTTATTTTAATATGTTCCTTAATGTTCACTTATCAAGTATTTCTTTGACATTTTAACTGGACAATAAGACAAAAATTCTTTATTTAACATGAAGAATAGGAGTACTTTCAGCACATGACTTCTCCGGTCATTCATGAAAACTGGATCAGAATTTCTAAAAGTCAGCTGAGTGACTATAAAACTTTATATTCATCAATATATGCCAGCCAGTATGTCATTATTTTGCATCAGATGTGCCTGTCTTTGGAGTAAACACACACAACCCCACCGGATGAGGGCGCACGTAATGATTAACCAGCAGCGTGAGGTTACCACGCTATTTCCATACACTCAGAGGTCTGTTTGACAGAGAATTACGTAAAGTGATTTATTATGCGTGTAATCTAATTAAAGGTGAAACTCACCTGCTAACTGTGACTGTGTGTGTGTGTGTTTTCCCACAGTGAGCAGTCATGAAAGGCAGGTGTGGTTCTCATTAGCACACAAACACACCATCAGAACTGTCCCTGAGATCTCAACGTCTCTAATACACACTGAAAAACACCCGACACAACATACACACAGAATAACACCACAATGCTGTTCTTAAAGTAAATTCTCATGAAATCAGTCACTGATTTGTGGCACTGATTCACATGACGCGTCGCATTACAGCATCCTGCCAATAACACATCTGAACAGAGAAAGAACACACCCATTCTCCTGAGACACACACACTCACACACGCACACACATGTAAAACAGAGGGATATTTATAGCTGAATGTCTGTGTTCATAAATCATTCACTGAGATGTATAAAAATGTATATTCACGAATCATATTCTTATAAAAACTCAGCTGATGAAAACATTCTTACAGTGATTATGGACGGATAGATTGATGGACGGACTGTGTGTGTGTGTGTGTGTGTATGTGTATGTGTGTGTGTGTGTGTGTGTGTGTGTGTGTGTGTGTGTGTGTGTGTGTGTGTGTGTGTGTGTGTGTGTGTGTGTGTGTGTGTGGTGTGTGTAACTCCAGCAGGAGAACATGTGCGTCTGTTCCGCTCCACACACACACACACACACACACACACACACACACACACACACACACACACACACTAACGGAGAGAGAGAGGAAACACATGCTGATGGGAACCTGCCAACCCCGAACGCAACATATGTGCATCCACACACACAAATAACTGTCCATGAAGCGAGACACTCTCACACACACACACACACACACACTCTAACAGAAAATGGATCACAGAGAATCTGTGGTTCTGAATCTGAGTTTAGACTCACAGGAGAACAGAGAGGAGAGGAAGAGTGTGGAGGAGAGGAGGAGAGTCTGGAGGAGAGGAAGAGTCTGGAGGAGAGGAAGAGTCTGGAGGAGAGGAAGAGAGTCTGGAGGAGAGGGAGAGTGGAGGAGAGGAAGAGTCTGGATGAGAGGAGAGTCTGGAGGAGAGGAGAGTCTGGAGGAAAGGAAGAGTCTGGATGAGAGGAGAGTCTGGAGGAGAGGGAGAGTGGAGGAGAGGAAGAGTCTGGAGGAGAGGAGAGTCTGGAGAGGAGAGGAGAGTCTGGAGGAGAGAGGAAGAGTCTGGATGAGAGGAGAGTCTGGAGGAGAGGAGAGTCTGGAGGAAAGGAAGAGTCTGGAGGAGAGGAAGAGTCTGGAGGAGAGGAGAGTCTGGAGGAAAGGAAGAGTCTGGATGAGAGGAGGAGTCTGGAGGAGACGAAGAGAGTCTGGAGGAGAGGAAGAGTCTGGAGGAGAGGAAGAGAGTCTGGAGGAGAGGAAGAGTCTGGAGGAAAGAGTCTGGAGGAGAGGGAGAGTGGAGGAGAGGAAGAGTCTGGAGGAGAGGAGGAGAATGGAGGAGAGGAGGAGTTTGGAAGAGAGGAGGTGTCTGGAGGAGAGGAAGAGTCTGGAGGAGAGGAGGAGTCTGGAGGAGAGAAGGACTCTGGAGGAGAGGAAGAGTCTGGAGGAGAGGAAGAGTATTGAGGAGAGTCTGGAGGAGAGGAGAGTCTGGAAGAGAGGAAGAGTATTGAGGAGAGTCTGGAGGAGAGGAAGAGTATTGAGGAGAGTCTGGAGGAGAGGAGAGTCTGGAGGAGAGGAGGAGAGTTTGGAGGAGAGGGAGAGTCTGGAGGAGAGGAGGAGAGTTTGGAGGAGAGGGAGAGTCTGGAGGAGAGGAGGAGAGTCTGGTGGAGAGGGAGAGTCTGGAGGAGAGGAGGAGAGACTGGAGGAGAGGAGAGTCTGGAGGAGAGGAGGAGAGTCTGGAAGAGAGGAGGAGAGTCTGGAGGAGAGGGAGAGACTGGGGAGAGGGGAGAGTCTGGAGGGAGGAGGAGAGTCTGGAGGAGAGGGGAGAGTCTGGAGGAGAGGAGGAGAGTTTGGAGGAGAGGAGAGACTGGGGGAGAGGAGAGTCTGGAGGAGGAGGAGGAGAGTCTGGAGGAGAGGGAGAGTCTGGAGGAGAGGAGGAGAGTTTGGAGGAGAGGGAGAGACTGGGGGAGAGGGAGAGTCTGGAGGAGAGGAGGAGAGTCTGGAGGAGAGGGAGAGTCTGGAGGAGAGGAGGAGAGTTTGGAGGAGAGGAGAGTCTGGAGGAGAGGAGGAGAGTCTGGAGGAGAGGAGAGTCTGGAGGAGGAGGGGAGAGTTTGAGGAGAGGGAGAGTCTGGAGGAGAGGAGGAGAGTCTGGTGGAGAGGAAGAGTCTGGAGGAGAGGAGAGACTGGGGAGAGAGGAGAGTCTGGAGGAGAGGAGGAGAGTCTGGAGGAGAGGGAGAGTCTGGAGGAGAGGAAGAGTCTGGAGGAGAAGAGAGGAGAGTCTGGAGGAGAAGAGGAGAGTCTGCAGGAGAGGAAGAGTATTGAGAAGTAGAGAGGAGAGTCTGGAGGAGAGGAGAGTCTGGAGGAGAGGAGGAGAGTTTGGAGGAGAGGAGGAGTCTGTAGGAGAGGAGGAGAGTTTGGAGGAGAGGGAGAGTCTGGAGGAGAGGAGGAGAGTCTGGTGGAGAGGAAGAGTCTGGAGGAGAGGAAGAGTCTGGGGGAAAAGGAGAGTCTGGAGGAGAGTCTGGTGGAGAGGAAGAGTCTGGAGGAGAGGAGGAGAGTCTGGTGGAGAGGAAGAGTCTGGAGGAGAGGAAGAGTCTGGAGGAGAGGGAGAGTCTGGAGGAGAGAGAGGGAGAGTCTGGAGGAGAAGAGGAGAGTCTGGAGGAGAAGAGGAGAGTCTGGAGGAAAGAAAGAGTCTGGAGGAGAGGAGGAGAGTCTGGAGGAGAGGAAGAGTCTGGAGGGAGAGAGCCTGGAAGAGAGGAGGAGAGTCTGGAGAGAGGAGGAGAGAGAGGAGGAGAGTCTGGAGGAGGAGAGGAGGAGTCTGGAGGAGAGTTTGGAGGAGAGGGAGAGTCTGGAGGAGAGGAAGAGTCTGGAGGAGAGAAGGACTCTGGAGGAGAGGGAGAGCCTGGAAGAGAGGAGGAGAGTCTGGAAGAGAGGAGGAGAGTATGGAAGAGAGGAGGAGAGTCTGGAGGAGAGGAGGACTCTGGAGGAGAGGAGGAGAGTCTGGAGGAGTGAAATCAGATTACCACAGAAACTCACTCAACAAACTGGGTCACGTATCTCAGTTACAGCACTAGAATAATAACCAGAGGAGTGAGACACCGGCAGTGAGACACTCAGATGATGATGGACGTTACAAGAACTAATGGATCCTCATCTGAAGAAACCGGATGTTTATCATACAAACCCGATTCCAAAAAAGTTGGGACACTGTACAAAATGAGAATAAAAAAGGAATGCAATAATTTACAAATCTCATAAACTTATATTTTATTCACAATAGAATATAGATAACATATCAAATGTTGAAAGTGAGACATTTTGAAATGTCATGCCAAATATTGGCTCATTTTGGATTTCATGAGAGCTACACATTCCAAAAAAGTTGGGACAGGGAGCAATAAGAGGCTGGAAAAGTTAAATGTACATATAAGGAACAGCTGGAGGACCAATCTGCAACTTATTAGGTCAATTGGCAACATGATTGGGTATAAAAAGAGCCTCTCAGAGTGGCAGTGTCTCTCAGAAGTCAAGATGGGCAGAGGATCACAATTCCCCCCAATGCTGCGGCCAAACATACTGGAGCAATATCAGAAAGGAGTTTCTCAGAGAAACACTGCCAAGAGTTTGAAGTTCTCATCATCTACAGTGCATAATATCATCCAAAGATTCAGAGAATCTGGAACAATCTCTGTGCGTAAGGGTCAAGGCCGGAAAACCATACTGGATGCCCGTGATCTCCGGCCCTTAGACGGCACTGCATCACATACAGGAATGCTACTGTAATGGGAATCACAACATGGGCTCAGGAATACTTCCAGAAAACATTGTTGGTGAACACAATCCACGTACCATTCGCGCTGCCGGCTAAAACTCTACAGGTCAAAAAGAAGCCATATCTAAACATGATCCAGAAGCGCAGGCGTTTTCTCTGGAGCCAAGGCTCATTTAAAATGGACTGTGGCAAAGTGGAAAACTGTTCTGTGGTCAGACCAATCAAAATTTGAAGTTCTTTTGGGAAAACTGGGACGCCATGTCATCCGGACTAAAGAGGACAAGGACAACCCAAGTTGTTGTCAGCGCTCAGTTCAGAAGCCTGCATCTCTGATGGGATGGGGTTCATGAGTGCGTGTGGCATGGACATCTTACACATCTGGAAAGGCACCATCAATGCTGAAAGGGATATCCAAGTTCTAGAACAACATCTGCTCCCATCCAGACGTCGTCTCTTTCAGGGAAGACCTTGCATTTTCCAACATGACAATGCCAGACCACATACTGCATCAATTACAACATCATGGCTGCGTAGAAGAAGGATCCGGGGACTGAAATGGCCAGCCTGCAGTCCAGATCTTTCACCATAGAAAACATTTGAGCATCATAAAGAGGAAGATGCCACAAAGAAGACCTAAGACAGTTGAGCAACTAGAAGCCTGTATTAGACAAGAATGGGACAACATTCCTATTCCTAAACTTGAGCAGCTTGTCTCCTCAATCCCCAGACGTTTGCAGACTGTTAGAAAAAGAAGAGGGGATGCCACACAGTGGGAAACATGGCCTTGTCATGAAATTTAACATTGATATGTCATCTATGTTGTATTCTGAATAAAATAATTACCTTGAATAAAAGTCTTAATAATATCATAAATCATTCCAAGTGATAAAAAAGTCAAATTATCTGATTTCAAAAAATAAATAAATCATTAGTGTAACTGACAATGACAAATAATCTGAGATGATCATAAAACACGTCAGAAGAGAGAGAGAGAGAGAGACAGAGAGAGAGAGAGAGAGAGAGAGAGAGAGAGAGAGAGACGAGAGAGAGAGAGAGAGAGAGAGAGAGAGAGAGAGAGAGAGACAGAGAGAGAGAGAGAGAGACAGAGAGAGAGAGAGACAGAGAGAGAGAGAGAGAGAGAGAGAGAGAGAGAGAGAGAGACAGAGAGAGAGAGAGAGAGAGAGAGAGAGAGAGAGAGAGAGAGAGAGAGAGAGAGAGAGAGAGAGACAGAGAGAGAGACAGAGAGAGAGAGAGAGAGAGAGTTGTTTGATCAGGAGTTTCTGTCTGAGTCTGTCGAGGGTTCATCAAGAGTCCGCCGGATAAATAAAGCTCTCCGATATCTGTGTGCGACTAAACAGGATTCTCACACTCACGTTACCTGTGTGCAGAGTCACACCTGCTCTCTCAGGGGACGCCGGACAGCAGGTGTGTGTGATGCAGCCCACACACCCACACACACACACAATACTCCGACACCTGTGCTTTCACAGACACACCGGCTCTATTCTCACACAGGACCGTCGCCATTTAACCTGCTGAAACACATCTGATCACACACACACACACACACACACACACACACACACACACACACACAGTAATAGTGCTAGTTCTCCTCCTTTAATGACTGAGTGTGAGCGATCCGTCTCTCTCTCGTGTTTCCCCTCCGGCTCCAGACCCGCTGCTGGATTCATCTTTATCAGTCTGTGTCTCTCGTCACGCGTCTTCACGGCAGGAGCGCCGGAGTCTGATGCAAACCTTCCCTCTGATCTTCCTCATCTCACACACGTCACACACAGCTCTGTGATCTGGGGTGTTTGCTTTGTTATGCACACTTTGTTCAGTGGTGATTAAGATGCAGATTTTTGATCAGTAGTTTTCTAAATTCTTGCACTACGCTAACTTCATTTTCATCCTATAAAATATATATATAAAATAACATTATAATAAAATTAAATAAATTATGTTGTGGTGCAGTCCCATAATATATATACATACATACACACACACACACACACATACATGTATATATTTTTATTTTAATAAAAATAAATAAATAAAACACGTTCTATAAATTTTTTCATATATCTCATATATATATATATATATATATATATATATATATATATATATATATATATATATATATAATTTAGATATTATAGATATTATTTATATAAAATAAAATAATAATAAATAAAAATAATCAACTATGTTGTGGTGCAGTTCCATAATCATTAGAAGCCAATAAAATAAAATAAAATTGTAATAATCGTCCAGCACTTTTGTTCTTGACTTTACTGATCTGAACGGATGTTGGAATGTCAGAGATGTTTGAGACGACCCTCACACACACACACACACACACACACACACACACACACACACACACACACACACACACACACACACACCGTTAAACGATACGCCGCCGTCTCTGTTCAGTCCCTGCTGACTGCTAATGCTAGCGCTAATGCAGTCAGACGAGACGCAGGGATGGAAAGTGGAACACGACCACTCATTTAGTCCAGAAGTCCAGCACAACGGAGAGACGAAAACGATACACAGCATTTTAAACAACATAGGCCGCCATTTGGTGAAATTGTGTGCATAATCTCAATCTTCATCTGCTGTAAGATGTTTTAATGTTTCTGAGTCTCTTCTGCTCACCGAGGGTGTGTTTATTTGATCAAAACTACAGTAAAAACTGTGAAATATTATGTGTGTGTGAGTGAGTAAGAGTGTGTGAGAGAGAGTGTGTGTGTGAGAGAGAGAGTGTGAGTGAGTGAGTGAGTGTGAGTGAGTGAGTGAGTGAGTGAGTGAGTGAGTGAGTGAGTGAGTGAGGTGAGTGAGAGTGAGTGAGTGAGTGAGAGAGAGTGTGTGTGAGAGAGAGAGAGAGAGAGAGTGTGAGTGAGTGTGTGTGAGAGAGAGTGTGAGTGAGTGTGTGAGAGAGAGTGTGTGTGAGAGAGAGTGTGTGAGTGAGTGTGTGTGAGTGTGAGGTGAGTGAGTGTGTGGAGGTGTGGTGGTGAGGTGGGAGTGTGTGTGAGTGGAGTGTGTGGTGGTGTGTGTGAGAGTGTGGTGAGTGAGTGTGGTGTGAGAGTGAGTGGTGGTGAGTGGTGAGTGTGTGAGTGTGTGAGTGTGGTGAGTGGAGTGAGTGGTGGTGAGTGAGTGTGAATGTGAGTGAGTGTGAGTGGTGTGGTGTGGTGAGAGTGAGTGTGAGTGTGTGAGTGTGGTGAGTGGTGTGGTGGAGTGAGTGAGTGGTGTGTGGTGTGTGAGTGTGAGTGGTGAGTGTGTGTGGTGAGTGGTGAGTGTGGGTGGTGGTGAGTGGTGAGTGTGAGTGGAGTGTGAGTGTGTGGTGAGTGGTGAGTGGTGAGGTGTGAGAGAGTGTGTGTATGTGGGTGTGTGGTGGTGGTGGTGAGTGAGTGGGTGAGTGTGTGAGTGTGGTGGTGTGGTGGTGTGTGTGTGGTGGTGTG
>JAGHMJ010000029.1:2555381-2565381 GCA_018749465.1 Paracanthobrama guichenoti
CAGTCATATGGACTGTTGTCAATCATATTTTTATGATGCTTTATGACGCTTAAAAGATATATATCACTGCATGGGAAAGTGTCTGATTGTCAATAATTATCAAAAAAAGTTGAAATTTCAATTCACGTCCTTGACCAAAACTTTTGAAGTGGGCACGGCCACTTTTACTAAAACAGCTATTCCTCTGGAACGGAATGAGATCATTTAACTAAAATTGGTACACCTCTGTATGAGCTCAGTCTGTGGTCGTGTGAAAAAGACGCGGAGACTGGCCACTTGGTGGCGCTATAAAACAAAACAATGCATGAAAACAGCTATAGCTATGCAACAGTCGGTCCGATTGACTTGAAAACAGGCATGTGGCGTCTTTGTCCAAGGTGATGCGATTGTCTACGAGGACATTCACATATCTCGAAAAAACACGGCCGCCGTCAGCCAATGAAATTCCAGCGGTTCTCAGACAAGGTTAACAGAGGCCAATTGGAATGAAACTCGCTGGGCCTGTTTGACTCACGACTCTAGAGTTGATCAATTCAGTAACTGACTCAGTGATTCATTCATAGCTAATCTTTAAATTAGCAACCAGATTAACTGCAAATAATGATTTTATTTGGTATATCCTTCATGAAAAGCATCTTCAGATGACTTGAATATAGTAAACAAGCCATATGGACTGCTGTGTGGATACTTTATAATATTTTTCATGTGCATAAAAGTCTTCCAGCTCACTGAATCAATGATCTGCTCTCAAGTTAACTGCGAATAATGGGTCTATTCTTCAAGCAAAGCATCTTTAAATCTAGAGCATCAGTCATATGGACTGTTGTCAATCATATTTTGTGATGCTTAACGGATGAAATATCACTGCATGGGAAAGTGCTGTGTGACATCCTTCAGACAAACTCCCCTTTTGTGTATTTTGGAAGAAAGAAAGCCACGCAGCTGACATGTGGATGAATACACGATGACAAAAGACGACAAAACGATTCTTGTGCATCTCATTCATTCACCGGCTCTGCTGTGGAAAAGCTTCAGCATTGTGCTCGCGCTCCTGAAGGTTAATTGAGTTTTAACGACTGATCTGAGATCAGCTTTGTGGAGTCTATATTCTCACAGGCACACAATAGCAGGAGGAGATCAATGTCACATCCACCTACGGCTGGAATGAGAGTGAGATTACCTGTTAATAACGACACCTATACCACATAAAATCTATGAGAGAGCAATGAAAGCCATGAGGAATATGATGGCGAGTTTACAGTAATTAGAGTCTTTAACAAACAAACACAGATGCCTGACAAGCTCGGCTAATGACTCACAGGCTAATTAGAGGTCAGACAGAACTGTAAATAATCTAATAATGCTGTTTATTTACAGTGAGTTGCTTTAATTTCACCCTTAGGGATCCAATGGGACTCAACTATGAGACATTAACTAACACTTATTGTATGCATTATTATGATGTGATTTTGCTGACTTGATCTGCCTGGTAATGCTTCTATTAATATAGCATCCAGTTTCCAGCAGGTTTGTCTGCTTTGCTTTTGTCCTAAAGCTTCTTTGTGAGAGTCAAGTCATGTTTCTTCAGAACACAAAACATGCAACTGTGGACCAAACCGCTCACACCCGCCTCACTGGTTGCTGTAGGGCTTCATTTAAACGCCTCTGATTGGCCACTGCATTCACATGCTCAACACACGCAGTCTGTGATCGGTTACAATGATAAGCCTCTGCAAGAAATCAAACTGAAAATGAAAAATGTTGATGCAATGGGTGTAACACTTGAATGATTAGTTTGAAAATCTGTTTTCCAAGGTTGAGCATTCTCCCCTAAAAGTGCCCGAACCAAACCATAAGTCGTAGAGACTTGAAACTTTGAGGGATGGTAGTACTCACACCGTCTACAACGTCACCAAAGCTTGCCCCAATCGGCCTGATGGTGGCGCTACAGCGCTCAAAAGTACGGAATAACTCCTAAAGCCTCCTAAGGCTCAAGTGTCTTATATCGTTGGACAAATTTTCAGGTATTTGGATTCTCCAAAAAAACATTTGAATCAAACCAGTGCAGAACGATTCTCCAGAGTCTGATTGTCAATAATTATTTTAAAAAAATCAAAATTTTGATTCACGTCCGCGATGGGATGGCAAAACGTTTGAAGTGGGCGTGGCCACTTTTACTAAAACGGCTATCCCTCTTGAACGTAATGAGATGGTACAAGTACCAAAATTGGTACATGTACACTCACCTAAAGGATTATTAGGAACACCTGTACAATTTCTCATTAATGCAATTATCTAATCAACCAATCACATGGCAGTTGCTTCAATGCATTTAGGGGTGTGGTCCTGGTCAAGACAATCTCCTGAACTCCAAACTGAATGTCAGAATGGGAAAGAAAGGTGATTTAAGCAATTTTGAGCGTGGCATGGTTGTTGGTGCCAGACGGGCCAGTCTGAGTATTTCACAATCTGCTCAGTTACTGGGATTTCCACGCACAACCATTTCTAGGGTTTACAAAGAATGGTGTGAAAAGGGAAAAACATCCAGTATGCGGCAGTCCTGTGGGCGAAAATGCCTTGTTGATGCTAGATTCAAGATTCAAGATTTCAAGATTCAAGAGTTTTATTTGTCACATACACAGTTATATACAGAATATACAACCGGCAGTGAAATGTAAACAGGTCCGCTCCATGGACAGTGCAAATTCACAGTTAAAAACACAAGGAGGAAATTATAATAGAAATAGGATAAAAAAGTACTATATATATATATATATCTGTAGAATTATAAATAAATCAAGTCAAGTAGAAAAAAAAAATAAAAATAAAAATAAAGAAGTAGAATAAAATAAGTGAAGTAAACTGTGCAGTGAGTAAACTGTAGACTTATAAATATGTGGTTAACAAATGTATAAAGAGTATAATGCGCAAACAGGTTTATAACAGGTTGTTACACAGTAACAACGAGAACAGAAAGTGCAGTGCAATGTCAGTGTATCGATGTTTATCCTGACGTGAAGTCACGTGATGTTAAGTGACTGAGTTCAGGAGTCTGATGGCCTGGGGGAAGAAGCTCCTCCTGAGTCTCTCAGTTTTGGCCATCAGGCTTCGGAAGGGCTTACCAGATGGCAGCAGCGTGAAATGAGGGTTTGCAGGGTGATTAGAGTCCTTGATGATCTTAGTAGCTCTACCTTTGCAGCGTTTGGTGTAGGCGTCCTGCAGAGGCGGGAGAGCTGACCCTGAGATACGCTCGGATAAGCGCACAACTCTTTGCAGGGCTTTGCAGTCATGACTGGTGCTGTTCCCATACCACGCTGTGATGCACTGAGTTAATACACTTTCTATCGCCCCTAAATAGAAAGTTTTCAGGATAGCTGGTGAAACCCTGAATTTCCTCAGCTGGCGCAGGTGGTACAGTCTTTGCCTGGCTTTTTTCACCTGTGTCTGAATGTGAGCAGTCCAGGTCAGGTCCTCGGAGATGTTTACACCCAGGTACTTGAGCTGCTGCTCACTCTCTCTACTGGTGACCCGCTGATCATGAGGGGGGAGTATGTCCGTTGCTGTCTCTTCCTGAAGTCCACAATCATTTCTTTGGTCTTGCCAACATTCAGAGAGAGACAGTTGTCCTGGCACCACGATGTTAGATGCTCCACCTCATCCAAGTATGCCGTCTCATTGCTGTTGGAAATGAGGCCCAGGACAACAGTATCATCAGCAAATTTGATGATAGAGGTGGAGCTGTGTGTGGACAAGCAGTCATGTGTGTAGAGAGAGTAGAGCAGGGGACTCAGGACACAGCCCTGTGGAGCTCCCACACTCAGGGTGATGGAGGTGGAGGTGGACTGGCCTATTCTCACCACCTGAGGCCTGCCAGTGAGGAAGTCTTCAATCCAGTGGCAGAGAGAAGGGTTCAGGCCGAGATCCAGGAGTTTGGCGGTTAGCTTAATGGGAACTATGGTGTTAAAGGCTGAGCTATAGTCAATAAATAGCAGCCTTACGTAGTTCCCACTTTTGCTGTCGATGTGAGTGAGGGAGGAGTGGAACACATGAGAGATGGCATCTTCAGTCGATCTATTGGGACGATAGGCAAACTGAAGAGGGTCCAAAGTGTCAGGAATGAAGGCGCAAATGGTGTTTTTAATGAGTCTCTCAAAGACCTTCATGACTATAGACGTGAGAGCCACTGGGCGATAGTCATTTAGGCAAGAGGGTTTACTGTTCTTAGGGACAGGGATGATGGTGGATTTTTTGAAGGAGGTGGGGACCACAGATGTAGCGAGGGACTCATTAAAGATAGATGTAAACAACCCGGCGAGCTGATCAGCACAGGACCGCAGAACACGGCCTGAAATACCATCCAGCCCAGCAGCTTTCCTGACGTCCACACGCTTGAGTGCCCTCCGAACTTCATCCTCCGAGACAGAGATCACGTGGTTGTTGCTGCTCTGAGTGATTCCCTCTGACGCGCCACTTGGTGGAGTCGCGCTGCCGCAATTACAGTCAAAGCGAGCATAGAAAGAGTTTAACTCATTCACAAGTAACGGATCAGCTCTGACCTCTGCAGAGGATTTAGATCCAAAAGAGCAGATGGACCTTAGACCCTGCCACATGCGCCGCGAGTCGTTGAGTTGGAAATGAGACTCCACTCGATTCCTATAACGGAGCTTTGCGGCTTCAACTGCACGTCGCAGAGCATAGCAGGACGATCTGTATTCTAGAGGTCAAAGGAGAATGGGCCGACTGATTCAAGCTGATAGAAGAGCAACTTTGACTGAAATAACCACTCGTTACAACCGAGGTATGCAGCAAAGCATTTGTGAAGCCACAACACGCACAACCTTAAGGCGGATGGGCTACAACAGCAGAAGACCCTACCGGGTACCACTCATCTCCACTACAAATAGGAAAAAGAGGCTACAATTTGCACAAGCTCACCAAAATTGGACAGTTGAAGACTGGAAAAATGTTGCCTGGTCTGATGAGTCTCGATTTCTGTTGAGACATTCAGATGGTAGAGTCAGAATTTGGCGTAAACAGAATGAGAACATGGATCCATCATGCCTTGTTACCACTGTGCAGGCTGGTGGTGGTGGTGTAATGGTGTGGGGATGTTTTCTTGGCACTTTTTAGGCCCTTAGTGCCAATTGGGCATCGTTTAAATGCCACGGCCTACATGAGCATTGTTTCTGACCATGTCCATCCCTTTATGACCACCATGTACCCATTCTCTGATGGCTACTTCCAGCAGGATAATGCACCATGTCACAAAGCTCCAATCATTTCAAATTGGTTTCTTGAACATGACAATGAGTTCACTGTACTAAAATGGCCCCCACAGTCACCAGATCTCAACCCAATAGAGCATCTTTGGGATGTGGTGGAACGGGAGCTTCGTGCCCTGGATGTGCATCCCACAAATCTCCATCAACTGCAAGATGCTATCCTATCAATATGGGCCAACATTTCTAAAGAATGCTTTCAGCACCTTGTTCAATCAATGCCACGTAGAATTAAGGCAGTTCTGAAGGAGAAAGGGGGTCAAACACAGTATTAGTATGGTGTTCCTAATAATCCTTTAGGTGAGTGTATGTATGGGCTCAGTCTGTAGTCACGCAAATAAGAATGCAACAACTGGCCACTTGGTGGCGCTATAAAACAAAACAAAAAACACATGAAAACGGCTATAGCTAGGCAACTGTCGGTCCGATTGACTTGAAAACTGGCATGCGGCGTCTTTGCCCAAGGTGCTGCGATTGACTATGGGGACATTCGTGTATCTCGAAAAACACGTCCACCATCAGCCATTCAAGCGGCTGTCAGACGAGCTTAACGGAGGCCGATCAGAACAAAACTCACTGGGTTTGACTCACGGCTCTAGAGACCTGTGAGAAATACGGAAGAAATTGGCCACCGGGAGGTTTTTCAGTTGAATTTTATTTCAAGAAAATCTGATATTGCATGTAATGCATGTTTACAAAGTCAGAGAATAATCGTGTATGTAAATAAAAATAAATATAAATAATCGTGATTCCAATATTGACCAAAATAATTGTGATTATAATATTTTACAGCTCAATTATTTTATATGTTGTATTCTTCTTAAATTGATTTATTTGATAGCATGTTTTTATCTTGTATTTTAATTTTATTCTTTGGGATGCAGCTTTTACAAGTGCTATAGAAAAGTTGATTATTATTATAATTTTCCGTACATTTGAATTGGCTTTGACAGTCAGCGCTGAAGTCCAAACTGTCCCGATGTTCCCTACGGCCCGTCGCTCTCGGTCTCCCAGCATGCTTTAATTCTTGCACAGACCGAATGCTCGATTTGCTGCTGCAAACATTTGACAATCTCCAGTCCAGAAACTGTGTTCGCCTAACACTGCTCAGAGACGTCAAGTTTGTAAACCTGAAGCTGCAGCCAAAAACATAAGTTGCATGCAATTTCATCAATTCTCATGTCCTTGGCAGAAGCGCACAAGAGTGCAATAAACAGCAAAATGTAAGTCTCTTGTCTGTACAGTGATTTATGTTCATTTGTCTGTATGTTGTAGCTTATAATTGCTTTCATTCTGAATTGATGTATGTATATTGTATATATATAATATATATATCTATATATATATATATATATATATATATATATAAAAATATCCTGTGCTTACATAATTGCAATTAATACTGACATATGCAAGCTGTCTTGCGCAGATTTCTCTAAAGCAAAATATTGTTTCAACCAGGTAATATTAATCAGGATAAGTGTGCATGCAAATATGATCAATATAAAATTCCCATATGAGTCCAATTCAATGGACATTCAGCTCATGTTCGGCTCGGACACAAGCTAATGTCAGTAGCACCACAGGATGTTTGGCTGTGAGAACAGAGCTGCGTTCTTCGGTCTCAATCGCAAAATAAATTATACAATCATAACCACAAAAGAAATACATACACATACAACTCAAGTTGGATGTGTGTGATATTCATTTCATCACCCCCATGGTGCTGTTAGAGAAGACAATCTCCCGCGTCCATGACATACTGTCAGACCGAAGCAAAAATAAACCTAAAACACGACTGAAATAGCTCTCTTCCGCACTACGACTAAATATTCACATTCATGCAGCATCAATACTACAGTTAAAACACGTTAAATACAGCCATGCTCCACATTTAACCACAATATAAACCACAAACGTGTGTAAAAACCCAACAATGTCCTGAGCAAAACCCAACAATGCATTAGTGCATTAAACAGTGTAAATAAAGACGCTTTTCTGGATAAATACACTGTGGATAATGACTGAGGATTCAAATGAGTCCTTAATGAACTGCTGTCTCAGCTCCTCTGAAAGCACTAATTAATCGGAGCTCATTAGGCCCAAATCATCTCCAGCATTTCTGTTTCAAAAGAGAGATAAAACCAGGGGTTTTCAAAGCTGTCCTGGAGGAGCCCCAGTCTCCCACTTCAGGTCTTGCAGTCTCTGATAATGAGCTCATGAGTTGAATCAAGTGTGTTAGATGAGGGAGACATGCAAAATGTGCAGTGCTGGGGGTCCTCCAGGACAGCTTTGAAAACCACTGAGATAACAACAATTACCTCCTGAATGCAAGAGACTGAATCATTATGTTACAGATACTATCTGCAAATGTTCTTATTTTAGCATACATGTATGCAACTTACAGTCTTAGTTATACTGCAAACTAAGTAAACTATACTATACTCTGATGTTCATTTATACCATGCAAACAGATTAATTGTCAAATTACAAATATATATATATATATATGTATATATATATATATATATATATATATATATATATATATATATATATACACACACTCACCTAAAGGATTATTAGGAACACTTGTTCAATTTCTCATTAATGTAATTATCTAATCAACCAATCACATGGCAGTTGCTTCAATGCATTTAGGGGTGTGGTCCTGGTCAAGACAATCTCCTGAACTCCAAACTGAATGTCAGAATGGGAAAGAAAGGTGATTTAAGCAATTTTGAGCGTGGCATGGTTGTTGGTGCCAGACGGGCGGTCTGAGTATTTCACAATCTGCTCAGTTACTGGGATTTTCACGCACAACCATTTCTAGGGTTTACAAAGAATGGTGTGAAAAGGAAAAACATCCAGTATGCGGCAGTCCTGTGGCGAAAATGCCTTGTTGATGCTAGAGGTCAGAGGAGAATGGGCCGACTGATTCAAGTTGATAGAAGAGCAACTTTGACTGAAATAACCACTCGTTACAACCGAGGTATGCAGCAAAGCATTTGTGAAGCCACAACACGCACAACCTTGAGGCGGATGGGCTACAACAGCAGCAAAAGACCCCACCGGGTACCACTCATCTCCATTACAAATAGAAAAAAGAGGCTACAATTTGCACAAGCTCACCAAAATTGGACAGTTGAAGACTGGAAAAATGTTGCCTGGTCTGATGAGTCTCGATTTCTGTTGAGACATTCAGATGGTAGAGTCAGAATTTGGCGTAAACAGAATGAGAACATGGATCCATCATGCCTTGTTACCACTGTGCAGGCTGGTGGTGGTGGTGTAATGGTGTGGGGATGTTTTCTTGGCACACTTTAGGCCCCTTAGTGCCAATTGGGCATTGTTTAAATGCCACGGCCTACCTGAGCATTGTTTCTGACCATGTCCATCCCTTTATGACCACCATGTACCCATTCTCTGATGGCTACTTCCAGCAGGATAATGCACCATGTCACAAAGCTCCAATCATTTCAAATTGGTTTCTTGAACATGTCAATGAGTTCACTGTACTAAAATGGCCCCCACAGTCACCAGATCTCAACCCAATAGAGCATCTTTGGGATGTGGTGGAACGGGAGCTTCGTGCCCTGGATGTGCATCCCACAAATCTCCATCAACTGCAAGATGCTATCCTATCAATATGGGCCAACATTTCTAAAGAATGCTTTCAGCACCTTGTTGAATCAATGCCACGTAGAATTAAGGCAGTTCTGAAGGAGAAAGGGGGTCAAACACAGTATTAGTATGGTGTTCCTAATAATCCTGACAGGTGAGTGAATATAGCATATTCCCTTTCAAATGCAATGTATAGATGAACACTTTCCCCTCCATTATTAATTTTTACCAGCATAAAAAAACAGAATGAGGTCTTATTTTTAACTGTCATTAAGTGCTCAGTTTTTCAGACGCTATGGTCAGTTTTTAGTCCAGTGATCGTGTATCGCTCTTCTCTCCTCGTCATCTCACTAACACTCCAGTGGCCGGGGCCAAAGTTGCGATGATGAAGTAGGCGTTGATCTTCTCCTGCAGAGGTGGAATTTCACCATCTATTATAGGCACATTTCACAAGGAGTCGTTCCCTGGGTTTGGTTAAAACAAAAGCTGTTTTTGGACTAACAAGGACGTTTTCAGTTCTCCATTCAGTTGCTGTGCACGGATAAAATGACCAGTTTACTCATGGAGCCGCATTAAGATCCCCATATCTCTGGAAATGATCCGTGTTGAGCATTAAAAATGAAGATATCAAAAGAAAAGTTTGTTAAGAACCAGAATCTAAAAGGATATTCAGATATCTTTAATACTTCTGGAGTTACAGGCATTCAAACTTCAGGCAAGAACTCAAGAAGTGCTTATTCCCCATGTCTGAGCGCTCACCGTTGGCATATAATGACACACAGATTGATAAAGTCAACAGATTTCACTAATAGATCTGCCAATCTCTGTGTGAGGATAAAATAATGATGCTGCCATCTTTCTAAAGTCATCTTTACACTCCTGTAAACTGGCTCCAGATCTCATGTGAAAACTGTCATTTTAAGTTTTGACCCTCCTCTACAAAACAGTGCATTACTTAGTCAAGTGACATGTAATATTTTGTCTTTCATCACTATTTCTACAGAAAAAAATATTAACAAAATCTAAAATTTGAGCCGGGGAACCAAGAGGGGGATCTGAGGGGGTGTTACGGCCCCGTCGTTCAACACGCATTAGTG
>JAGHMJ010000029.1:2572881-2590381 GCA_018749465.1 Paracanthobrama guichenoti
CTTATTCTGCCTGTTTCTTCCGCTCATGCGTGTGTGGGGGAACGCAGCGCTGTTTTATAGGGCTGAACGATTAATTGCATTTGCGATAATGTCGCGATATGATAAAACATGATTTTGTAATCGCAAAGGCTGCGGTTACAGTCTGGTCACGTGACACGCGAGCGTAAAGCAGTCAGCAGAAGCAGCAGCATCTTGGCACGTTACGCCTACAGGAAAGAACAGTTTGTGCTTAATCGAGCTAATATTGTGTTGGTCATATACAATAGGGGTTGGGAGATTTAGAAACACCCGTATTCTGCTTGCTTCCATTTACACACACTCTCACACACACACACACACACACACACCCCACTCAAACCATAAAATAATCTCATAACGTTCAGAAAGGTTGAAGCAAATTACAATGACATTCGCGGGCTTCATTGCACAGAATATGCGCTGTGAGAAACGTGCACTTTGCTTTATGTTGCGCTTAGAGTGTGTGTGTGTGTGTGTGTGTGTGTGTGTGTGTGTGTGTGTGTGTGTGTGTGTGTGTGTGTGTGTTCTCGCCTGCCGGTATTTTCCTTGCAAATGCTCTACGAAGTCTTCATTTATGTCATTTGGAGTGCAGTGCTTTATATATCAAAAATAGGAAACGCGCTGACAGAAGGCTTTCAGTTTCAAACGCCTGCGCTGCGCTTTATAAAGAGTGCTCGCGCATGTGGATGTTTATTTCATATTTCATTATTTCACATCTTCTATTTCATAAGAGATCTGTGCATTAGTGTGAGTACAGACCTCCCGCTAGTGTCATTATTAATAATCAAACAGTAAAGATGCTGTTAAACACTGAAAGCACTCTTTGCTCATTGCTTGTAATGTGTTTTTTGTTCCTCTATTATTTACTAACTTTTATGTTTTGAAGCTTTATTAGTTTATATATTTAAAATTCTTAACATGCAATTGTTTAAATTTTTTATGTGTAATTATTTTAAAATGTACTTATAATTACATGTATAATAAAAAAATAGATTTTAAGTTTTATTAATAAGATTAATTACTAAGAAAAATGTTTTGGAATGGGATCGCGAGGTGCCTGAACATTCCCACCATTACTAGACAATGATTTATTGCTCCTCTTTGTTGAATAATACAGAAGATTAAGCGCTTAAATAATTGCAATATCAGAAAAATGTACACAAATGATTTTCCAAAATCGTTCAGCCCTACTGTTTGATCATATCACACACGTGAGTGTGTTAAAGTGATGTTATAATGCGACTCTGTGAGACACTTGTTCACACTGCAGTGAGTGAGATCGTATTAGAATATCATATTAATAAATGCTGGATGGCTTGTGTTGCTAAATGGCATGCAATTCATTTTAAAATACACTCACCTAAAGGATTATTAGGAACACCTGTTCAATTTCTCATGAATGCAATTATCTAATCAACCAATCACATGGCAGTTGCTTCAATGCATTTAGGGGTGTGGTCCTGGTCAAGACAATCTCCTGAACTCCAAACTGAATGTCAGAATGGGAAAGAAAGGTGATTTAAGCAATTTTGAGCGTGGCATGGTTGTTGGTGCCAGACGGGCCGGTCTGAGTATTTCACAATCTGCTCAGTTACTGGGATTTTCACGCACAACCATTTCTAGGGTTTACAAAGAATGGTGTGAAAAGGGAAAAACATCCAGTATGCGGCAGTCCTGTGGGCGAAAATGCCTTGTTGATGCTAGAGGTCAGAGGAGAATGGGCCGACTGATTCAAGCTGATAGAAGAGCAACTTTGACTGAAATAACCACTCGTTACAACCGAGGTATGCAGCAAAGCATTTGTGAAGCCACAACACGCACAACCTTGAGGCGGATGGGCTACAACAGCAGAAGACCCCACGGGTACCACTCATCTCCACTACAAATAGGAAAAAGAGGCTACAATTTGCACGAGCTCACCAAAATTGGACAGTTGAAGACTGGAAAAATGTTGCCTGGTCTGATGAGTCTCGATTTCTGTTGAGACATTCAGATGGTAGAGTCAGAATTTGGCGTAAACAGAATGAGAACATGGATCCATCATGCCTTGTTACCACTGTGCAGGCTGGTGGTGGTGGTGTAATGGTGTGGGGATGTTTTCTTGGCACACTTTAGGCCCCTTAGTGCCAATTGGGCATCGTTTAAATGCCACGGCCTACCTGAGCATTGTTTCTGACCATGTCCATCCCTTTATGACCACCATGTACCCATTCTCTGATGGCTACTTCCAGCAGGATAATGCACCATGTCACAAAGCTCCAATCATTTCAAATTGGTTTCTTGAACATGACAATGAGTTCACTGTACTAAAATGGCCCCCACAGTCACCAGATCTCAACCCAATAGAGCATCTTTGGGATGTGGTGGAACGGGAGCTTCGTGCCCTGGATGTGCATCCCACAAATCTCCATCAACTGCAAGATGCTATCCTATCAATATGGGCCAACATTTCTAAAGAATGCTTTCAGCACCTTGATGAATCAATGCCACGTAGAATTAAGGCAGTTCTGAAGGAGAAAGGGGGTCAAACACAGTATTAGTGTGGTGTTCCTAATAATCCTGACAGGTGAGTGTATATTGTATGATGGAGAGAATGCTGTATTACTGTACAATAATACGTTTTCTGTCCATGAATGATCCAAACAGTGTCTAATAAAACACATCATGTGTTAAAGCGGCTTTGTGTTTCCATGGTTACTACACAATAACACCGGAAATCGAGGGTAACGCGGGTATGATGTCACTGATAGATCGCTTATTTCTCTGGATTTAAACATTCTTGGAAATATTTGGGATAATGCAAGTACACAAGACTGTACACAGAATATATATAACACTGTTCTAGTGTTTTTTGGTTATAATCCAAAAATCTTACATATTGTGCTTTAAAAAAACCAAAAGATATATTTCCAAGAAAAAGACTATTTGCACATTTTTGCATTGCATGCATGCTTTTTGAAGCAGAGAAGAACTACAGCATATAATGTAGACTTCGCCTGTTACAACTACAGTTATCTGTATAAATATGTAGTATATTTGAGCCTTTCAATTTTAAGATGTAATAACTGAAGTGCTCAAACACGTTTAGATCAAGAACTATTTTTGTCCAGTAGGATAAGACGTGGACATAACAGCGAATCGTCACTGAAATTTGATTGAAATGCGCGCTTGGATATTAAGTGTCCGAGTGAATGCGCCAAGCATAATCAAGACTTGTAATGGAGAATGTTGATGGATTTTGCACGGATTAGTGGCTGTTTTGTGAGGTTTTCTGTTCGTGTTGCAGATCCACTATGACTTTGACATGTACATCAGGAACAGGGTGGACACGTCTCCGAGCCCTGTGGACTGGAGGACCATGCGTAACACCCTGCTGGGCTTCGTGGGCTTCATGTTGCTGATGTTTGGCTTGGGCGAGATGTTCCCCAGCTACCAGCCCGTGGTGAGTACAGGGAGAACAATGAGCAATTCACATACAGGGAAGTGTGTCACTCCTGCACCACTGGTGGCACCTAACAGCTGTTTTAGCAGCTCAAACTTGTTTAGAAACATTCGGTAAAGGGTTAGTTCATCCAAAAATGAAAATTACCTCACAGGGCTCGACCATTTCACTGAAAATAGATGTGTGCGAACTGTACAGTGTGTTTAGGAGCACGTGTGCGAATAAACAATCCCTGCGGATCAGTTTTCTTAAATGCCTTCAATGCCTTAAATGCTATAACAAGCGTCTTCATGATCATTTTAAGCGTCTTATATTTTGGGGATGGAAAAACATAAATGGCGAGCGACACTGTGATTTATTAATCTTCATAAGGCTCTGATTTCTTTAATAAATGAGCGCTTCATGTCTCAGAGCCTGAAGGTGGCGCTGTTGTGCGTTCAGGCTCACACATTAATGCCAAACAACACTAACGCTGATCATATGTTGTGTATGAATGCATATTTTAAATCCTAAGTTTATATGAGCTCCTGCAATAATAAAGCACAGACATTTCAAAATAAGAGTCCCGCTGCATTTCAAGCTCGTTTATTAATAAATAAGTCACGCCGTGTGTCCGATTTCCACCCGGTTATTATTTGGTTACACAGACTGTATGAAATTTAATTTAATTTCCATTTAATTTAAAGTAAACTCTTGTGTCTTCTGTCTGGGACGCCCCGTCACTATTAGAGCATTATTTGACACACATTAGTGTTTTTATAGATAACAAAGTCTAATACCATAAAAAACTCTTTATTTGAAATAAATGTCTGACATAAAATAAAATACACGTTTTATTTGAAATTAATCTGATGTACCAAACTAAAACTGAAATAAAAATTAATAAAAACTATACAGACATTTTTAACAAACATAAAAAGACAAAACAACAAAATTACTCAAATTAAAATGAAAGCAGATTTAAACCAAGATATTAACAAAAACTATATAGGATCTCAGTGATACTAAAATAACACTAGTATGGCAAAATCTGTTACAGTGTGTTGTTTTATATTTATATATATAATAAATGCAGAAATTGTTACTTGGCACCACAGGTGCACCATGGGAAAAAAGTAAGCGTCAAGCCCTGGCCTCAAGACATCTCAGGTGTATGTGACTTTCTTCTTTCCACAATCGGAAACACAATCGGAATTATGTTAAATATCCCAGCTTTATAATGGCAGTGAATGGAACCTGAGATTTTAAAACCCAAAAAAGTGCATCCATCCATCATAAAAGTAATCCATATACGGCTGCGGGGGTTAATGAAGGCCTTCTGAAGCCAAGCCAGTTGTAAGAAAAATTCAGAAATATGTTTTCCACAAATGTTGTGATAACTCTTATGAATGATCGTCTCTCTCTTTCCAGGCACCTAAACAGTTTCCTTACAACAACCTGTACCTGGAGAGAGGCGGAGACCCGGAGAAAGAGCCAGAACCTGTCAATCATTATGAAATCTGATGCTAGAAGCCTATCTGTTCCATAACTTGTGTATATTTCTGTCTCTCTAATAAAGTTAACTTAAACTGAAATCCGTTGAGCTTGTCATTTCTTATAAAGCTTTTACTTTTCTTTCAAATGCAATAACTCTGTTCGGACATCATTTTCTAGATGCATGCATTTATTTAATATTTTACTTTATTAATTTTATTTTCAATAGTCAATAGTGTTTATTGACTTTGTCAGTAGGCAGTCTCGTACTAAAAGGTCTAAATAAAATGCCGTAAAAAATATAGTATATACACGATCAGGCATAACATTATGACCTAATATTGTGTTGGTCCCCCTTTTGCTGACCCGTCGAGGCATGGACTCCACTAGACCCCTGAAGGTGTGCTGTGGTATCTGGCACCAAGATGTTAGCAGCAGATCCAGTCTGTTTGATCGGACCACACGGGCCAGCCTTCGCTCCCCACGTGCATCAATGAGCCTTGGCCGCCCATGACCCTGTGGCCGGTTCTCCACTGTTCCTTCCTTGGAGCACTTTTGATAGATCCTGACCACTGCAGACCGGGAACACCCCACAAGAGCTGCAGTTTTGGAGATGCTCTGACCCAGTCGTCTAGCCATCACAATCTGGCCCTTGTCAAACTCGCTCAAATCCTAAGAGATAATTAGTGTTATTCACTTCACCTGTCAGTGGTCATAATGTTATGCCTGATCAGTGCAATTCATGTTTAGCTGGCTGTTCCACATTTGGTTCAATAAGATTGGGGGGCAAACATCCAGCCAGCCATAAGATAAATCGAGTCGATCAGATATATATATATATTTTTTTTAATCGTTTCGTAAATTATAATGTCCCTCGCCAGCTGCCGTACTGGACTACAATTCTGCACCGGACTACATTCTCCATGAGTGACGCGAGGAGCGCCGCTGACTGAACTCTCATCAACACACGAACGAGACTAATAATCACACACAACCGTAAGTACACAGACAACACTTAGTGTGATTTGGCGTTTTTACGATTGAACTCGAGATTACGATGTTTTAATGTGTGTGATTGTAGTCTGATCGGTATTTGTGTGTTTCGAAGCGCAGATAGGGAAGAGCAGGTTAACGCTAATGCTAACGCTAACAGCAAATTATCAGGAATAAACGCAATTATAAACATATACATGTGCTCTAAATGAACTCCACACGATACATATATTGCGCATATAGTTTATGAGGATGACACAAAATCAGAGTACTGATCATTTGAGTCTGAGAATATAATATATGCTGTGTTTCAGTCTGTTTTGGTGATTTTTGTGAGGGTGTGTTACTACTTTTTGTCAGTGCTGTTATCTGATGTAATATTAAGTACATACAGGTTATTTAGGCAGATTAGTGCAGGGGAATGTCTTTTCAGGTGTGACAGGTAAGTCACATCATGTTGTTGTTGTCCCTGCAGGAGTTTGGAGGAAGATGAGGGTGAAGGAGATCCTCAGGACGGCCTCTCAGGCATGGAGTCCTGCCAGACAGCATCCCACATACCTGGCCTTAGGTATGGAGGTGTACACGTGTGTGTTTTCACCTGTCGGCCTGCGTGCGGTGGAGGTCCGCATGTTATTCATTACCGTTTCATTTAAAATGCTTGATCTCACCTTCTTGACTTTCTCATGTCTGCAGGCACCGCGGCGCAGCAGTTAGACGCGTCCTTCAACACCAGCTCTGCTCTGGAGATCTTTGAGATGGATTTTGCTGACACATCCATGGACATGAAGCTCAGAGGAACTCTGCCCACCTCCAACAGGTCGGTTACCGTACCCTAGCTCTCAGAAGTACAGGTACTCACAAGTACTCACCAAGGCTGCTCAAAAATACTGTAGAAATTGTGAAATATTCCTCCAGTGTAGATCAGCTGTTCTCTGTGTGAATATACAGTAAAGTGTGATTTATTCCTGTGATCAAAGCTGAGTTTATCATCATTACTCCAGTCTTCAGTGTCACATGATCCTTCAGACTTAAGACAGGATAAATATGATATACTAAAACGCAATCACACAAGTTAAATTCTGGAATAGCAAGTCAAAATTATCACTTTATATGTAAAAACTGACATTTGAAATTCAGTCACAATTATAACAAATCGAAATTATGACATAAATTGTCAATTTCAGCTTTCTCTCATACTTATGACTGATAAAACTACTGAAGTCTCTCCTGCTCACCAAGGCTGCATTTATTTGATTTTTAAAACGGAACAGAAAACACTCATAAGCCACTGCTTGATTTTGAAATAAAGTTACAAGCGTTTGTTGATGTGCATTTCTTGAAAACTAATTTATGTGTATGTTAATAACTCTGTTCCCCAGCAGCGATTCAATAGCAGAAATACAGGTTTAACCGCAGCATTAGTTTAAAGTGGCGTCAATGAGTTCTGCATGATCTGACACACACACACACGCACACGCGCGCGCTTGTGTGAACATGTTTCTGACACGTCTGTGGTACGTGTCACTCTCACTGTTAAGCACCGGTTTGTCTATTTACAGCAACTGTGACCTTTTCAGATTGTCAGATTTTCTCACAAGGGCGTGTTGTTAAAATGGTATTTCCGGTTTGTCTCTCAAGCTGTTTTGAAGACTTAAATTTCACTATATAGAGGTCACTGAATATAAAATTATTATATACACAAAATATTATATACACCGATCAGGCATAACATTATGACAGGTGAAGTGAATAACACTGATGATCTCTTCATCACGTAAGGATTTGAGCGAGTTTGACAAGGGCCAGATTGTGATGGCTAGACGACTGGGTCAGAGCATCTCCAGAACTGCAGCTCTTGTGGGATGTTCCCGGTCTGCAGTGGTCAGGATCTATCAAAAGTGCTCCAAGGAAGGAACAGTGGAGAACCGGCCACAGGGTCATGGGCGGCCAAGGCTCATTGATGCACGTGGGGAGCGAAGGCTGGCCCGTGTGGTCCGATCAAACAGACGAGCTACTGGAGCTCAAACTGCTCAAGAAGTTAATGCTGGTTCTGATAGAAAGGTGTCAGAATACACAGAGCATCTCAGTTTGTTGCGTATGGGGCGGCATAGCCGCTGACCAGTCAGGGTGCCCATGCTGACCCCTGTCCACCGCCGAAAGCACCAACAGTGGCACGTGAGCATCAGAACTGGACCACGGAGCAATGGAAGAAGGTGGCCTGGTCTGATGAATCACGTGTTCTTTTACATCACGTGGATGGCCGTGTGCGTGTGCGTGGCTTCCCTGGGGAACACATGGCACCAGGATGCACTATGGGAAGAAGAAAGCGAGCGGCGGAGGCAGTGTGATGCTTTGGGCAATGTTCTGCTGGGAAACCTTGGGTCCTGCCATCCATGTGGATGTTACTTTGACACGTACCACCTACCTAAGCATTGTTGAGGCCATGTACAGCCTTTCATGGAAACGGTATTCCCTGGTGGCTGTGGCTCTTCCAGCAGGATAATGCTCCTGACACAAAGCACAAATGCTTCAGGAATGGTTTGAGGAGCACAACAATGAGTTTGAGGTGTTGACTTGGCCTCCAAATTCCCCAGATCTCAATCCAATCGAGCATCTGTGGGATGTGCTGAACAAACAAGTCCGATCCATAGAGGCCCCACCTCGCAACTTACAGGACTTAAAGGATCTGCTGCTAACATCTTGGTGCCAGATACCACAGCACACCTTCAGGGGTCTAGTGGAGTCCATGCCTCGACGGGTCAGGGCACAAAATGCTAGAATCACAATTTTGAGACATTTGCTGCATTTCATGCATGGTCATAAATGCGAATGTGTTACTAATATTATGCTAGATAATACTTTTTTAGCATATCTAAAGAACATGGGATTTGTGCATTTTGAAAAAAACTTCAATACTGTTTTTGCAGGTTTCACAGTCTGATCTGGGTGGCGTTTGAAATGGACGTCACGGAGGGTTCATCGGGCCGACTCATTGGAGGCAGCGAGAACGGAAGCGTGACCGTCTTCGGGCCAGACGTTATTCTCGCCGCGGGAGAGGACGCCGTGATCGGACAGTCCAACAAACACACGGGGCCCGTGCACGCCCTCGACTACAACCGCTTCCAGGTAGAGCTCGCCGTCTCGTTTTAGATTGTCTCATTTTCCAAACGCTCATGTGTCTCTTCCTCTCTGTCAGAGTAATCTCATCGCGTCAGGAGCCAATGATTCGGAAATATACATCTGGGACTTGAACAACTTCAGTAATCCGATGACTCCGGGAACCAAGTCTCAGGTGCGAATGTGTTTCTGTTGTTCTTGATGCTTTGAAGCGTTTAGTGTCGTCAGTGTTCGTAGTGTCATTTGGTAGTAAAGTGAATGCATTTGTCTCTCTGTTCCTTCAGCCCTGTGAGGTAAGATGAGGATGTTTGTGTGTGTGTGTGTGTGTGTGTGTGAGTGTGTTGGTGCGGTTTGGGTTTGATTAACCTCTTCTCTAGCATCTCTTTGTGCCCCTATTATGCTTTTTAAGATATGACCTTTCATGTAGTGTATGCTTGTGAATGTAAAAGGTCTGCAATGAACTGAAACGAGTCGTCTAATTCCAGTCTCACTTCCTGCTGTAGGTTTGTAACTAATTTGCATAATACCTGCATAGCCTGCATGCTCTTGATTGGCTGAACAGCGTCTCTTTGTCCCGCCCTCAAACACTAGTTGTATCTGAGACTGGAAGAGTTTGGTTGGGGTTGTTCATGGGGAGAAGACGCTGTTGATTGATACGGTAAAACTCACGCCATTGTTACTGTTCGTATCACTGAGATTCAGATATGATAATGAGTGTTTGTTTTCTGACCAATCAGAGAAGAGCAGCTCACAGAGAGGCGGAGTTTAGAGAGACTGAATCCTTGATGGAAGCGTTTCAGACTCTGAGAGAAAAGAGTGGAGATTAGGAGAACATCGTGTTTTTTGACCTTGAATGCATAGCCTGTTGTATGAACCTTTAAAATGGCATAATAGGGGCACTAACTGACACTAAACAATGCTTTACTACCTAAAAACACAATTCTGAGACGATTCATCTACTGAGTGTCCAGAGAGCATCGTGTCTTTGCTTGGGTTTGTTGTTTTGGATGCTCATTTTGGGGATGCTCAGCTTCAGCTAGTGGTTTGTGGGAAAGTCACAGGCTTTGTGGTGGTTTTATCCGTGTGCTTGTGCCTGTCGTAGCCAGCAGAGGACGTCAGCGTTGTGGCGTGGAACAGTCAAGTGCCGCATATACTGGCGTCCGCCAACCCCAGCGGGAAAGCCGTCGTCTGGGATCTGAGGAAGAACGAGCCCATCATCAAAATCAGTGACCACAGCAACAGGGTAAGAACATCCACGGCACTGAACGCTGAACACCCACTCACGCATTCGCACACACGCACATGCTCACACACGCGCACTCTCGCACTCACTCACACACGCATGCACTCACACACACTCTCGCACTCACTCACACACACTCACTCACTCTCATTCACTCTCGCACTCACTCACTCACACACACGCACTCACACTCACTCTCGCACACGCACTCACTCACACACACGCACACACTCACTCTCGCACACGCACTCACTCACACACACGCACTCACTCACTCTCTCACACACGCACTCACTCTCGCACTCACTCACTCACACACGCACTCACACTCACTCTCACACACGCACTCACTCTCGCACTCACTCACTCTCACACGCACTCACACACTCTCGCACTCACTCACACACACTCACTCACTCACTCTCATTCACTCTCGCACTCACTCACTCACACACACGCACTCACACTCACTCTCGCACACGCACTCACTCACACGCACTCACTCACTCACACACGCACTCACTCTCGCACTCACTCACTCACACACGCACTCACACTCACTCTCGCACTCACTCACTCACACACACGCACTCACACTCACTCTTGCACTCACTCACTCACACACACGCACTCACACTCACTCTCGCACTCTCACTCACACACACGCACTCACACTCACTCTCGCAATCACTCACACACACGCACTCACACTCACTCTCGCAATCACTCACACACACACACTCACTCTCGCACGCACTCACTCTCGCACTCGCACTCACTCACTCACACACACGCACTCACTCTCGCACTCGCACACGCACTCACTCACACACGCACTCACACACACGCATTCGCACTCACTCACACACACGCACTCGCACGCACTCACACGCATACACACGCACTCACTCACGCACACGCTCACACACGCACTCTCGCACTCACTCTCGCACTCACTCACTCACACACACGCACTCACTCACTCACACACACGCACTCACTCTCGCACACGCACTCACACTCACGCACTCACACACACGCATTCGCACTCACACACACGCACTCGCACGCACTCACACGCATACACACGCACTCACTCACGCACACGCTCACACACGCACTCTCGCACTCACTCACACACACGCACTCGCACTCACACTCACGCACATACTCACTCACTCACTCTCTCACTCACTCTCTCACACACACACACAGTTTGTGCCAGTCTCATGTTAATCTTGAGTATCTCTAGAGTAGTGTTGATCCTTCATATCTCCCAAGAGTCTTTAGTTTATCAGATTTATAAAAGACAGATACACTGTACCGATTCTTTCTGAAAACAGCCGAGCTTGTGGAGGAGTGCAGTGGGCGGAGCTAAACAGATACACATACACACACACACACACAGCGCAGGTGTGCTCAGGAATCCCTTTATTTTTAATATTTGGGGTGTGTGTGTGTGTGTGTGCTGCTGCTGCGCGTCACATTGCGTCGGGTGTATGATAGGGCCCTGAGAATTGAGTGAAAGAACAAACATAACATAAACATAAGAAATTATATTTTGCTTGCAGAGTAAGCGATAAAGTAATCAAGTCACCTGGAATTCCAGCTCTAAAATTAGCTTGAGAAAGCCGATGACCTCCGTCACTTGTAACAGTTTGTGATGCATGTGTGATTTGTCAGATGCACTGTTCTGGGATGTTGTGGCATCCAGATGTGGCCACTCAGCTGGTTCTGGCGTCAGAGGACGACAGACTTCCTGTCATACAGATGTGGGACCTCCGGTTTGCGACCTCGCCACTCAAAGTCCTGGAGAACCACACCAGGTAGAGGCTCGCTTCTCTGTAAGCTGCTTTGATGCTCCTGCACACGTGTGACGTCCTTTTAATGTTCCAGAGGAATTCTGTCCATCTCCTGGTGTCAAGCCGATTCAGAGCTTCTGCTGAGCAGCGGCAAAGACAACCGCATCCTGTGCTGGAACCCAAACACCGGAGAGGTCTGGCATTCACAGCTTCATTGCATTTACATGACACTTCTATCATAAATGACGTGCATTGCATTCATGATCCTGCATTTCCTGAGGGTTGAATGCATGGAATGCAATAGTATCGTCCTCTACCTTTAGAGGTCACTACTGTGCCATTTTTGTATGATTTCTATTATCAACATTACATTTCACAGACACAGAATGAACAAACTAATCACAAACCTTAGAACACATCACAATTTATACTAAAAATAATATTTTTTATATATATATATTATGTATAATAAATAGACGTTTTATTGTTGTTATTATTAAATTATATAATAAATAATTATATATATATATATATATGAAATAATAATAATTGTTATTAATAAATAAAATATTAAAATTACAAAGAAATATTACAATTGTAATATTTTAAAAGTATTTAAGAAAAATATAATAATTATATTACAAAATTAAATAGATCTGTGAAAGTATATTTTACATTTTATTATGTGTGCGTGTGTGTGTGTGTGTAATATATTTTGTTATTATTAAAGTATATAATAAATGATCTATGAAATTAAATAAAATATTAAAAAGTCTAAATAAAAACAGTAAATTCTCATTTTTAAAAGTATTTAAGACTTTTTATTAATATTAAAAATAATAATGATAATAATTAAAATCATAACAAAAATAATACAAATTTTTTATTAAAATATTAAGATATTATTATTTTTATTAATTTAAGCAGTGCAATTACTTCTATTGATATTATTAGTAGTGGTAGTATTAATAAGATAACAACAATAATAATAAGGTCTTATTATTAAATTATTATATCATGTTTTATTATTGATATTTTAGTAATTGTTATTACTATTATTATTACTATTGTTATTATTTTAATTATCATTATCAATATTTTAGTAATTATTTCTGTTGTTTATTTTGTTTACCAGGCTTGATAATGAATAAAATCACAGATCTCTGGATCACGCTCCACATGTATTGCCCATCATGCCTTGCCTCTGGTGTTTCAGGTGATTTACGAGCTGCCAACAGCCAATCAGTGGTGCTTCGACGTGCAGTGGTGTCCTCGTAACCCCGCCCTGCTGTCAGCCGCATCATTTGATGGGCGGATCAGTGTGTACTCCGTTATGGGTGGGCGTCTCCAACAGCATCAGCACAGCACGGTGGACCAGGTGCGATTTATGCGGACATTTACACGCTCTTTCTGAGGAATGGCGATCTGATCATCAGTCTCTCTCTGTTCTTAGATCTCGGCTTCGTTTGACACCAACGACCCGTTTGGAACCGGTCAGGCTCTTCCGCCTCTGCAGGTGCCTCAACCCACAGTCGAGACCACCATCATTCCTCCGCTATCAAAGCCGCCCAAGTGGGTGCGAAGGCCTGTCGGCGCCTCTTTCGCTGTGAGTAGCTCCTCCCACACCGTCTGTCATAGACCCACGAATGAAGCGAATCGTGCTTTATCTTTTCTAAGCCATCGGGTCAAAGGAATATCTTTGGATAGAAGCGTCATAGAAATGACTTTGGGCAGCAATCAGCCAGTCACGAATCACCAGCAACATTTCTAGCCCTAGCAACCATTGTTGAGCACCCTAGCAACCCAAACCCAAAGAGGGATATCTTCAAATCTGAATGTCATGGAGGGATTGCAGTCGGTTTATATTATTCATACTGGCAAGCAGCCTTTGAAGTATCATCGTTGACAGCTACCAAGCCACTCCCTAGCAACCAAACAGAGTACCCTAGTAACTGTTGAGCAAGACCTATATCTCTGCATCAGAACATTGTAGAGACATGGCGGTTTGCTCTTTTGACTCGTGCTAGCAAACAGCACGGCTACATGCTAATAGTTATTAGCTAAGTGTTAAATCATCTAAGAACTCTATAAACACTCCATAGTAACCATCTGTGCAACTAACACAGACAACTAGCAACTCCCAAGCAACACCATAGCAACCTCCTAGAACACCCAAGCAACACCATAGCAACCTCCCAGAACACCTTAGCAACTGCCTAGCATCCACCCAGAATACCCTAGCAATACCTTAGCAACCACTTAGCAATGCCCAGAACACCCTAGAAACCACCCAGAGCACCTTAGCAACCGCTTAGCAGCGCCCTAGCAACCACCCAGAACACCGTAGCTACCAACTAGCAACTGCCCAGAACACCCTAGCAACCACCCAGAGCACCTTAGCAACCCCTTTGCAATGCCATGACAACCATCTGAGCACCTTAGCAATCGCCTCGCAACCACCCAAGATACCCTAGCAACACCACAGCAACCACCCAGAACACCCTAGCAACTGAGTGCCGAGTTTTGTCACTGCAAGCACCACTCACATTTTCCTCAGGAAATGTACGCTCTCTTCTGTCTCCTCCAGTTCGGTGGGAAGCTGGTGACGTTTGAGAACCCTAAAGCGCCGGCGCAGCCGCTCCCTCGACAGGTGCAGGTGAGTCAGGTGACCACAGAGACGGAGTTCCTCCAGCGCTCCACTGAGCTACAGGCCGCTCTGCAGTCCGGGTCCTTCACCAACTACTGCCACAGTAAGATCATGAGCGCCCCCTCTGACTCGGAGCAGGACATATGGAGGTTCCTGATGGTAAGCGTTTACATACACAGAACAATCTCAATCCTAATGTCATCCCAAATCTGCTTTATTTGCCGTCTTCTGTGAAACACCACGAATCACCGGTTCTGGGAAACTTGGAAAACTTGGAACGGTTCTAAAATATAACCGGCTCTCGATACCCATCCCTAGTGAACGCTGTCTTAAATTGCTTCAGATTCCCTGTGTAGTGTGGAAAATGTTCTCATAATTGTTCTGTCGTGTTTCCAACAGGTGAATTTTGAAGATGAAGCGCGCGTGAAGTTCTTGCGGCTGCTGGGCTTCAGCAAAGACGAGCTGCAGAGGAAGGTATCGCATTAAACGACATCCTGATTCATTCAAGAGTCACTCCTTGAGAGGAGATTAGTGTAAACCCAGCTAGAAAAAGGAGACATTTGCTCTAAATGCAGGACGAGGGCGTGACACATCTGACCCACTGACTGTGATGATGCTTTGTGAGAGGAACAGACCCAAATGTGAACACTTTCCCACAGATCTCAGCGTGTTTGGCGAGGAAGCATCAGCCCAACGGTTTAGACGTGAATGATCTGGCTGAGAAGATGCAGACTCTTTCTGATCAGGTCAGGTTTGGCTGCTCTCTTAATCAACACACTGTCATCAAAATCTTCTTTTATTGTACTGTTGTAGTTTCTCGTCCAATCAGAGAGCAGATGAGTCTGCAGACGGTTCGTCCGGCCGTGAGTCTCCTGCTGATTTCTTTCATCAACTACCAAAGAAAGAGACGGACAAAGAGCCCTTCCAGATCCCCGTATCCTCAGGTGGGCACCTTCACATGACATGCATAGAAATAACTGTGACACGGATCACATGATGGCGCTGTGTCCTGTGTTGTAAGCAGACACGGACGGTTTGATCAGTCAGGCTCTGTTAGTGGGGAACTTCGAGGGCGCGGTGGATCTGTGCTTGAACGACGGCCGTTTCGCCGAGGCCATCCTCCTGTCAATCAGCGGAGGGGAGGAGCTACTGAAGAAGACCCAGCAACGCTACCTCAACCGGCAGACCAACAGCGTCTCCATGGTAACCACTTATGAACCACATCTGTGCATGATGTCATTTTAGTCTCACATTCATTTAGTTATTGCATCATCATCATTGTAATTATTTAGCATTATCTTTATTATTATTATTATTATTATTAGTTTTGTCGTTATTTTTATTGTTTTAACCATTATTTTGTGTATTATTACTTCTATTATTATAACTTTAATAATATTTTTTATCGTTCTTATTAGTTGTTGCTTGTTTTTATTATTATTATTATTATTATTATTATTATTATTATTATTATTATTATTACTACTACTACCGTTGTTATTAGTCATCTTGTTCATATTATTATTATTATTACTGTTATTATTTTAATTGTCATTATTATATTTATTATTTTCAGTATTACTATTACTACTTGTATTAATAATTGTAATAATACGATGATTATGATGATGATAATAATCATCTAAAAGAATTGTTAAAATAATAAATAATTGTTATTATTAGTCATCTTGTTGATGATATTTAGTAATTGTTGTTATTATTTTAATTATTATTGTTATTGCCATTATCGTTATTATTGTTGGTGTTGTTATTAGCTGTTGTTGTCTTATCATCATTGTTATTATTATTAATAATAATATTTGAATGGTAAAGGTGATGATGATAATGATGATAATAATAATTCTTCTTCCTAATAATAAGGATTATTATTGAGAGAGTGAATGAATGGCTGTATTTAGCCGTGATTGTTCCGTCCTCAGCTGATCTCGTCAGTGGTGACACAGAACTGGTGTCATATCGTCCAGAGCTGTGAGCTCGACAACTGGAAGGAGGCGCTAGCGGCCCTGCTGACCTACGCTAACCCGGAGGAGTTCGCTCCTTTTTGCGGTACGATGCCTCACAACTGACCGGACATTACCAGCGCTCTTAATTAATCTGCCACTGTTGACAAGCAAGCTTCTGCATTAGCGTAAGCATATAACATGGTCTGAGTTGTTCTGGGTGATTGACAGCTGTGTGTGTGTGTGTGTGTGTTCAGATGTGTGTGTGTGGGCGATACTCTGGTCTGGAGGCTGAAGGCTCAGAGAAACGCCGTCTGCAGGCCTGTCTGTGCTTCATCTGCTCCGGGAACATCGAGCGTCTGGTGGAGTGCTGGACGTCACAGAGAGACTGCTCGTCTCCGCTCGCGCTGGAGGTCACATCACCTTCACACACATACTTATACACTATATTGCCAAAAGTGTTGTGACGCCTGCCTTTACATGCACATAAACTTTAATGCCATCCCATTCTTAATCCGTAGGGTTTAATATGGAGTCGGCCCTCCCTTTGCAGCTCTAACAGCTTCAGCTCTTCTGGGAAGGCTTTCCACAAGGTTTAGGAGTGTGTTTATGGGAATTTTTGACCATTCTTCTAGAAGCACATTTGTGAGGTCAGGCACTGATGTTGGACGAGAAGGCCTGGCTCCAGTCTCCGCTCTAATTCATCCCAAAGGTGTTCTCAGGACTCTCAGGTCAGGTCAGGACAGGTCAGGACTCTGTGCAGGCCAGTCAAGTTCCTCCACACCAAACTCGCTCATCCATGTC